>QOCX01006971.1:0-10668 GCA_005959815.1 Sarcophaga bullata
TACGGATTCTACTACTAGGAGAGGATAAACGGTTTTTTTTAGGGGTTAAGGTTGAATATTTTAATGCCGTATATACGAGAAATTTTGATTCCAAGTATTACGGTCTCAGTAATAGATTGAGTTATCCCAGTTTAGAGTTGAAGATTGCCGATTCCGTTTGGCGACAAGGCAATCGGTTAAATAAAAATTTAAATGTTTTGAAATCATAATGAGTTCATTTCCATTTCTTAAAATTTGTTGAATAACAGTCATATATCGTCCAGATAAGTAAGGATTTCCAGATAAATTTTCTTAGTCTTAGATATTGCAACTTAAGACTACATACTGTTCTGGTATTCATTGCATTCAATTCAACATGTCTTTAAGACTAAATTTCAGACTACCGGCAATGGCTATCGCTGTCGTTGCCACTTCCACCACGCTGTTGGTGGTTACTCAAGGAGGGAATAGTGGAAATTTCAGCAAACTCCTACGTTTACATTTATTAACTGATGGTAACATATTTGTGTTTTAGTAGCCTGTTGAATTCCCGTATATTGCTTCGCAGTGACCTAGTAATGTGGGGTGCTAAATACCATTTGGTCGTACACGATTATCAAATAACAGAGCGATTCCAATTTTTCAATTCCAAATTTCCATACGCGTATATATTACTAATCATAATTATTCTCACATATGTTTGCGTACCTTGCTGCCAGGAATACTTTGAAGCTTTATATCCAAATTTTCGTTCATAATTTAATTGCAAGAAAATGTTTAAAATTAAATTTGTGGATTCATTTGCAATAATTATAGAAATAGAAATAGGATTCACTGAATTCTGTTGCGTCATTATGCGAATGCGATACTGAAATATCGACTCAATTTTGCTTATGAATATACAGGAATTTCTGACTTTACTGAGCATCTTCAGTTCTACTTTTTATATTTTCGTTAAATTCAGTTCAATCTTAGGTGTCAACTGTTAAATATCAGACATACAACCTAACTAGAATAAAAATTCATACAGCAAAAGTGCTGTCCATGTCGTATGGTGTTTCGAAAAATTTTTTTTAATGTTTATTCTTAAATTTAATATCTGATCACCCTTAATTATGCTACAAAAACATTATTTTAAATTTTCATTTCAGTATAAAATTTTTTTTAGCTCCTTTATAAAATCCTCATCTTTAATAAAAAAAAACTTTATACTTTCCAACACATACATACATACATACATATAAAATTTTAATACATCATTTCCGGATTCCGTATGTCCAAGTCAAGTCATGTCTTCCTTTTATTTATTTTCTTGTCCGGCATTAGTAGTAGTAACCACAAAACGTATAAAAACAATCAATAACAATTGCTTTTTGTTCCACTTACTTATTCTATACTCAATATTTTCGTTTCTTTTTCTTTTTTCCTTAAGATTTAGTAAACGAAGGAATAAAGAAAATCCTTTTGTCTTGTCGGTATCTCCTCAATAATAATTCTTTGTATTATTTTTCTATATTAGAAATTATAAGAAAAAAAAAAACAATAAATAATCGTCTAAAGCAAAACTATCCGTTTGTAGAGCAGCTGTCTGCAGATCAGAATTGTTTTTTTTTCCGTAATAAGAAAAGAACATGCCAGTGGTCTAAAGTGTTTTATCGAAATAAATTCAAGATTATATTATGGCTCATGGAGAAAATTGAAAATATGGTATGAGCGGGGGTGATGGATATAATTCTTGCAGTGATTTTTCGCTTGGAATGGTCGAAAAAGTCGGGCTTAACTGTGTGGGAATGGTTTTATGATATTTGCTTATGCAACAGCGGTGGTTAACTAGTGTTGGAAAGTATAATCTAGAGGAAGTAAATAATGCATACCAGTTGCTAAAGGATTTTATGAAGCTTTTGGGGATGAATTGAAATAATTTTGATGTTAAAGATGCATCTCGCTCTACTTAAACTATTCATTAAAATTGTGATGAAATTGGAAAAATAGTGAGAAAGGCTAGACAAATACAGGATGATCGTTAAGCTAGACATTCATCATCATGACAGTTGTCAAACATTTGTAGAAAACTGGATACAAAAATTTGCCAAATTAATTAACACTGACAGACTTAATGAATTGAATTTAGTTTCCAATTCAGTGTTAGAAGATTACGAAATCTGAGGAAAATTCTATCACTTTAGATAACAATTTTGCATGTGGTTCGCAAACTGTAGCAAGGCTAAGACAAAGATATGCAAAGTTGTTACATCAGAGATGAATATTTCATTATGAGTTGATACAAGTTTATCAAGCGATTGATTCTGATACCCACAGTTAAGAATTAATACGATGGAACAATCAATTAAATTTGACAGTCAGACTTAATCAACAGAAAAGGGTATGTTTCATGCTGACTCAATAAAACTCTACTAATTTGTAATGGCTGTGAAGTACTAAGTAGACGTAGACCTATGCGGATGTTGTACTTCCAGATGATTTTTTCAATAAATGCAAAATTTTATTGATAATGTTCACTCAAATACTCTAGAGACCATAAAACCGATGACAATACAAAATTGTATTACTTCGTTAGCTTTGAATTGAACTACGAGTAATTCCTTTGCACATTTGCAAAGAAGAATTTTACAGTGTTTACAATAAAAGTATGATGGTTTAATGAAATTAAATGTGGAGACTTTATTAAAACGAAGTTACACTAAACAGATCTTGTTATACAGCAATAATGGCTAAATAACGACAAGGTTCTTTAATAATAACTTCGATAATCTAATAAAAATAAAGCTGCTGAAGTCATATTTTAAGTCATGGACATGCTATTGATGAGTCTTAGTGAAAAATAAATCACGTACTCTCAATATGCTTTCTGGCTAGTGAGCTAAACGCTCGAAATGCTACTTTTATACGAAGTAATATAGTCTAGTAGATAGAGTGTTGGCTCATTAGACATAAGCGCTTTGATCGAAAGCCATCTTAAACATCACGAACAAAACGATGTTTAAAAAACTATTTCTTCGTTCACCTCCTCTCAGCAGTCTTCAGCAAAAACTCTGAGATTAAAATAAATTGCCATGAAAAGTTTCTCAAAAATCTGTTGTTTCGGAGTGACTTTAAACGGTATATTCTATGAGACAAACTTTTTGGTTTAATTATTTTAGTGGAATATATGAAAGCATTAGTACTCTCGACAGTTAGCCCGTTACAGGCAATATAAATATCAACCAATTAGAAGAACTATGCTGGTGTTATTAGTTTTAAACAGTAAGGATATTCTGTACGACAAGAAGATATTGATCGATAAAAAAAAATGCTTAATTGAGAAATTTTCACATCAGGATGTGTTCCCCTGGTAGCCTTGTGGATAATGTGCTGACTGATTAGATGTGGGGATTGGGGGATTTTCTACCAGAGACTTCTGGCTGTTACAACTACACCAGACGATAAGTTCGAAGTTACTCAGCTCCGTATATAATTAAATAGAATTGTAATTGTATTGTACTTAAATCAAATAAATAAAAAAAATAACATTTAGTAAGAAGCTGGTATTCAGCATATAATAATTGCTGGGAATAGTGTTACATGGTATGTAACGCATCTCAAAGCACTCGTTAACGGTCTTTAGCTTTTTTAAACAGAAATTAATTCAAAAAATTTATAAAAAACGTTGTTTTTAAGATCGCAATCAAAATTTTGAAAAATGTTAAATCTATTATGATATTAAAGTGAAATTGTTGTGTGGAACATTGTTTTCATCATCTGACAACGTCAAAATCGAAGCACAAATATATCTTGGAATTTGCTAAAAATGAAGAGAACATGAACAGGCTTCTTATTTCATGGAATTATTTTTTGTAAATAAATCTGTAGTCTCAGAACTGAATTAATTAAATAATTAATTTTAATTGTTTTCCAAGATTTAGTAAGTGGAGGAAAAAAACACGAAGGCGAAGACTTCTTATTAACCATACTTAAATAATACATCTGAATGTACTTGATACTTGTGAAACCTTGTATAATTATTTAAATTTTTCTTTCTTAATTCTTTTTAAATTCTTTAAATTTCTCTATTAAATTTGTATACTTTTAGTTGACAGTTGCTGTAACTCTGCGTAGGGCTTATACTCACTTAAACATTATGAAATAGTAGTCTAGGAAGCCAGCAGTTATACAGCCAGCCAACTAGTAAATAATACTCTAGACATTTAGTATTCTTATATTCTATATGCTATTATATAGTACATATATATGTATGTATATGGTATATAAAATACTTTCTTGTGTCTGTCTGTTTGTCTGTATTCTACAGACACTGCAATCAGTTGTCAAATGTTTCATACTCAATAATTGTGGTTCACTAAACTAACAAAAGGGGAGTAAAAGGAAGCATTGCGAAGCTCGTGTAAGTACTGTAGCGTAGATTAGTAGATAGTTAGTAGTGTAGTTGGTTTGTAGTATTACCAACTAAACAATTGCTATAAGATGTATTAATTTTAAGCAATGTATTTGTGTAGATTTGATATTGATAACCTATTACAGCCAAGTAGCCCTACTAAACGAAACTTCTTTAGTGGTATTAGTAACATAGTTGTTGACGCAATACGTTCGTCTTGGTTTCGCGTCTTGTTTTCGTCTCTAGTATCCCTATTGTCTTCCAGTTAATCTATCATCCTTCTTTAAAGCTTATTCTGCTTTTTCATTCTGTTTTTGTGTATTTTTCTTTAAAGGATACAACTTATATGTACGTTTACAAGCGTAGTCTATTGTTTCGTTAATAGTGATTACTAAACGAAACTTCTTTAGTGGTAATTAGTAACATAGTTGGTTGACGCAATCGTTCTCTTGGTTTCGCCGTCTTGTTTATCGTCTCGTAGTATCCATTGTCTTCCATTATCTAGTCTCTTCTTTAAATGCTTATTCTGCTTTTTCATTCTGTTTTTGTGTATTTTTCTTTAAAGGACTACACACTTATATGTACGTTTCTCAAGCGTAGTCTATATGTTTCGTTCATGTTAGTAAAGTTTCTTGTGTTATGGCTGTAGTAGTTTTACTTTCATGTACTGGATACCCGTAATTTATTGTGTTTATTTTTCATCAAATGCTAGTTGTTTAGCCAAATAAATGTCTTTTGTATTCAATTGTTTTTCTGTTTTCTGTTGTGTTTTTTTGTTTGTATTTGTTTTTTTATTTCTTTTGTTGCTATTGTTGTAACCATTTACTGGATATTGTTTAGGTGAAAAATTACTTCAAAAGAAAATAAATTACTTCAATATTGGCAGCCATATATTCAAACATTTGATTGTATCCAGCCATTGAGAAAGTCTATTAGATTAGCAGATTACAGCAATAAAGTGGAGACGGAAAAAGGAAAAGGAGTAAGTCATGGCTAGTAGTAGATGTAGAGAAAAACATTACGAAAAATAGGTTACTAAGGAGACTTAAAGTCCTTTTAAAAATTACTTCGTCAAATATGCACATGTTTGATAGGTTTGACTGAACATAAAACGGAACAGGAAATTTATTGTTATTCATTACATACGTTTTGGGAATTCATATGGAAATGTTTTAAATTATATTTCAAATGTAAATAGAAAATTTAATTTATGTGTTGGACAAGATTGTATGTATTACTCAGCGTTAAATCGAAGCGGAAATTTGAACATACGAAAGTTTGAACAGAAAAAAAAATGCGAATTTACTGGAATCTGATTTGTTTTTAAACAAACGAAAAAATGTTTTTTTTAATTGTTGAGAATGAGAAAAAACGTTTTAGATCCATCTCCTAAAAGATCTATAAAGCATTAAAGAGGAATAAAAACAAGGTCATGAGAATGACATTGAACTTCATATAGTGACCATAAGATAATAATGAATAAAAGAATTCTTTGATCTAAAGCGGCTAATTCTACATGCAAAAACAGCCACATGCTAGTTAGCACGTTTTATGATATAAAATATTCAAGTTATTCCTTATAAACATGAGCCAACCGAATAATTGGCAAGTTTCAAATAATAGAGCTGTGTTCATGGCGTTTTTTTTTTTTGGGTCACTAAAGTATTTACCTACTCACGCCTTAATCGGTAAACCAGGATTTATATCGGAACAACTGCTAAACTAAGAGTATAACAGATCGTATAGATCTATAAAGAGCTTCCCAGATGACTCTGTTTAGCTTTCCTGTATGCTGTCTGTGGTTTGCGTCTGTATAATGAAAAAACATGCCTTTTGTCTTCTTGAATTAAATCTGACCATCTTTTTAAATGAATTGCTTACTTCAATTTCATTAATTCTTGACTGTAGAGATCAAAATCTCTCCGTTTTGACAAGTTGTAACAAATCATAATGAAACATGTCACTCTTATCAGAGCATGCAAGAACGTTACCTTCGTTGTATGGCATTGAGGTTTTGTGTACCGTGGGGTGGGCCAAATTCCACCTTGTTTAGATATACATGACTTTTTTCGCTAACTACTGTCTAATTATTGTCTAATGGTAATCAAACACTTTAGAAATGGGACAATAGGGAATTAAATTCGATTCATTAAATCTCTCAATGCTAGTAGCTAGGGGTCTACAAGTGGTTAAGAATTATTTGATGATGAATATCTAGTTCTACTAAAACCCTGTATTATGCTAGTCTTTTTTCAACTTTTTCCATTATTTTTTTCAGTTACTAATTTAACCAAAATTTTCATCAAATAATCATAATCATATCCAGTGATTAGACCATTTCTGGATAAATGCGTATGGAAAGAAAAGATATTGCTGAGTTTTAACATGAGATCCAAGAGTTCCTCAAAAAGCCACTGTTTGCTACGAATCGAAGATTAATATTTGAGTATCTGTTTGTTACACAATAATTATTAAGGAAATGAAAAATTTTCATGTCAATCTCCTGAACTGGTATTGTATAGTGGTACAAACAGACTCATCACTAACATCAGCACATATTTTCATTGTGGTGGTGAACGATCTTTACCATTTATATTTAATTTATTTACAAAAACAATGATTTATATTTTTAATATTAGTTAAGAATTTATCATTTGTAAATTTTCTTTATAATTTTCCAGCGAGATGAGTTGTCAATATAAATTAAACTGAACCGAGATAAACCAGGTAATTTTTTTTTGCACACATATGTCTTTGCAATAGAATTTATATGGTAGTACAGCTTTACACCTTCCGGTCCTTTCAACCAGCCTCCGTTCAGATACAACTTCAAGACTGTATTTTACGCCCAAGTCCATGTGTTGAAATAACACACAAAGAATAATGGGTGTGTTACGCACTAGGTTGCAATACTGACTAAGGTTGCATCGTTGTAATGAACTCCTTCCATTGTAATAAACTCTTTCGTTTAGTAAACCAGCTTAATGAAGTCCTTTTCGTTTGTGACGTTTTCAGTCTCCATCCGCCGTGTCTCTCATCTAAGGCTTCACGATGGCTTATAAACAGTATGACCAATCGAGATCAATTCATGTTACTGCTTTGATTGCTTCCCACAACTAGGGTGGGGGAAGACGTTTATTTGACAGAAAAAAATCTTCAAGACAGAGAATATAGACCACGGGATTCTATGAATCTTGTATACCAGGTCACATATTGCTGGAAAAAATTCCAAAGAACAAGACAGTATATCGACAGATGGTGTTCCTTGTCTTTTTCTTTTTATTTAAGCATCTCTGACTCGCTGCACTCAGGTTTTTAGAATACGTGAAGTGATTGATTGGCTTTGTATAGCCTTATAACTGGTAATCTAACACCCCCTGCCTTTTTTGTTAGAAATGCTGATAAACCTTCCAATCTAAAAATAAAAACCTAACCTGCGGGATGTTCGACGAGTGTTGGTCAATCTAACATCTGTGCCTGAAATATTTCGAAGAAAACAAAATTTAAACCACAAAAAAAAAAAACTTTTCTTCAGACGACTCCCTCTTAGCAGTCTTCTGAAAAAACTCTGCATGTAAATACAAGTTCATATTGAAAAGTTTATTTTAAATTCGCTCGCTCCCACTCACCCCCCCCCCCCCGCTTCCTTTACCATGGTTTAAAGCAAACACAAACATAAGTGATGTGAGAAGTTAGGTGTAATGAATGTTTAAAATCGTATATTATTGATCTATGACTGGCGTCCAAAAAAAAAAAAAAAAAAATATCAATTACGCGCAAATCCTTTCTCTAACATTACGAGTAATAACATTTATCGTGTATTTTAATATTTTTATTCTTTGTTTTTCTTTTTTTGGTTTTCAAAAAAAAACATAAATTTTGTATTTGGATTCTCACCCTCGTCTGTCCTCATGCCCTCTCTCCTTCCTCTCTCCCACTTACCACCCACAACACCACTCACCACAACATCTTCTAACTCTCTCACACCCCAAAAATCTCTTCTCTCCTCTCTCTCTACAAAACCCACGCAAACAACAAAACCATGATCCTTCCTAAACACAGCATGCATGCGGAAATGGCTGACACTCTTTAATCGCTTCTTAAATATGATTTTATTTAAAAAACAACGAATTTTTTTGTATACCTGTTGCCAAGAATTGACAAGATTCCACGTTCTACAGACAATTGGACAAGTGGCCTTTTACTCTTAACTTTTTATTATTTTATTCTGTCTGTTTGATAATATTTTAAAGTGTATTATTTTATCTAGTTTTTTTTCGTTAAAGATATTGTAATTTTTTGTATAAATTTTAAAGTTCATTGCACCATAATGTCAATGTTTACAAGGAGGCAATGGCAAGAGCCATAATGATGCAAAAAATTTTTATTTTTTTCGACTCAAAAACAAAATTAAAAAACAACGAACAAAAAACAACAAACAAAAAAAAGAAACCAATTTTAAACTAACCCCCGGTGCGACCTAGTGAAGAATACACGACCCGAGCAACTTTCCATAGAATAATTGTCCCACGGCAGTTGGAGTCTGGACATCTATTGAAAGAAATGGTTGCTGGGTAAACACATACCTTAATTGCTGTGTCTACAAACAACGAAACGGATGCTGACGGTTACAAACGAATCGACCTGCTTTACACTTGTTCAAGTTTAAAAAAAAAACTCAAAAAACTCCAAAAGCGTGTCAAATTGAATCAAAAATGAATGAAGTTTGCAAAATAAACAAAAAATATGAAATTTCGTTGTGGAAATATTGGAAATATTATGGAAATGGAATAGCAACACAAGGTTCGAGAAGGAACCTGTTGAAATTTGACACATTTTCCGAACATAAACGCAATCAAAATTCCCAACAAAAATTCTGAAAATTTTTTAACGAATAAAGTTCATTTGGAAAAGAAAAACATAGGAAATATAAATGAACTCGACTAGTTAGACTTTTAAATACAAAGTACGCTAATTTCTATACCGGTTTGGATCAAACGAAATGATCAATCTCTTCACACAGATAATGCAAACTTTTTAGAAATGTGATTATTATTTTCGTAATTTTCAATTAAAACTTTGCTACTATGAAACGGAAAACTTGAAAAAATAGAAAAAAAGATCGCAATTGTCTAAGTTTACCGTCAATCAAACCTTAAGCATATTAAGTAAAATCAATATATGTATGTACCTATCGTTTTGAAAGGCCCATCCCCCTTCCCCTTTCTAATGAAGGTTCTAAATTTTTGAACATTAGGTTCAGAAATGTTTGTGGTAATCAAGTAAAAAAATTCTGCGTAAAGTCCAAAAAAAAAAACAAGTTTTTGTCAAATAAACATAAGTGGTGGTTCGAGAAATATAAAAAAAAAAATATTTTTGAATCTACTTAACTAACTGAAACAACTGATAGGCCTATGAGGCAGTTACTCGGGGTATTTAATTTTTTGTATTTGTCGCCATAGTGTAATTTTGTTTTGTGTTAAAAACCAATTTAAAATAAAGAAACGTTTATAAAATGAACGATCCAAAAATTCAAGTAATTCAAAAAAATTTCATAGAAGAAAGTAAGACGGAAAATTCGTATTTATTACTAGACATCAAAACAGTATCATAATGACAGATCTTCAGTAAAGCTTAGGGCTCTTTAAGGCTTAGTCTAAGAAAAATACCACCGGACAAATTAAAAACATCCCTGAAATCCATGGCAAAATTTTTCTTGAAGTTCTTCTTAAAGCTGCATTTCCGAGAAAGAGTATTTAATCTCTGGTCGTTTAAGGCTCTTTGGGTTAAAATAAACTTTTCAAAAGAAACGGCTCAAAGTGTCTAATTTTCCAGATACCTTGTGTATTCCCTCTCTAAAGCGTTAACTAGTTACAGGGCATAGCTTTTTATCCACTGCAACATAGGCTGGCAGTGGTAAAATGGCTATTAATTACGTTAAGGGGGAAGTATTCTGTAAGTTGCTTGATCTTGAGTTTGTTCTCCCACCGACTTATTTTCTTATTTGTGTATTTGGAATTTCTGGTTCTATTGGTGTTTCAACAACTTGTGTTTGTAAAGCATTATCGTTTTCGTTTTTCGTTATTTTTTTTGCCTTTGCTTTTGTATTCCCCTCTTTCCATTATTATCAATGCATATAGCCTGACTTGCCAGTTTTAAAGGTTATGGAACTCTTATAGTAAAGTGCTGGCATTTTTTTGTTTTCGCTTATATTTCGTTCCCCTTTTCCAAACCATTTTCAATCAATTTTCGATGTTGATATAAACACTCAATTTCAATGGACGTTGAGGTTCGAC
>QOCX01006972.1:0-10665 GCA_005959815.1 Sarcophaga bullata
TTAAAATTTACCGTTATATATCACATTAGTAATGAAATTTAATGTCCGTCAGATGTTTTTGTTGCAAAGTATCTTCAATGGGTTTTGAATTTAATATAAGTGCTGTTACCAAGGGATTCGAACGATGTGCTCAATTCATCATGGATGGAAAGTATAAAGGATGAGACAGCAATAGTATTCAACAGTCAGCTGTTATGATGTTAAAACGAAGGTAGATTGGGAACGATAAATCAACTATGTAGGGAAAATGGGGTCACACTCTGCTGGTTCCCAGATCATGTGGAAATTTGCGAAAATGAACAGGCAGATGAACTTGCGCGGTGGGGAAGTTCCACGTCTCTGCTGGGACCACAATATTTCGGTGAGGTGGAGACAAATGTTTAGCAAGAAGAGACAATCAAAAGTCTTATTGGGAAAGTACAATAAGAGGAGGAGTCATTATATGGATACGCTATGTGGATTGAGAACACTACAATAGATCGTATAGTTGCAGTACTATGGCACCGAGTAAATTTATTTCAGATTTTATATATTCCTGCTAGGAAAAACTTACAACAACAACAGCGATCTAGTGCATACAACGACTAAGCCAGAATAGGTTGTTAGAAAGGTGTTGTAGTACGTTTAGTGGTACCGACGCTGTTTTATATGGCCAAACTAATAATCCGCAGCAATGCTGATAATAATTAGTCCGCTAAAAGGCACTAATTGCCCAAAAGCGTTTAGATTTGCCTAATATAGATGGAATTGTATACGATCAGTACAAAAACAGCCCAAAAACCATGTTATTGCACATGAAGTTTAAGATATCTGTAAAACCTAGGCTAATGAAACAATTTAATACACCAAAAACCATTAGAAAAGTATAGATAAATCTTTCTAGGTTAAAAATTTTGTCAACCTGTATTGTTTTTAAGAAAATAATCGCTTTACCCGACTAAGGAAAAAGTTCATGACATAATTTTAAATAAAATCGAATCAAAATTTGCCCACGTGTGCCACTAAAAGTTTAATTCTGCCAAATATTTGATGAAAATTAATAAAAAATTTTAATTTATTTCTTAAACATCAATAAATAAAACACTTCGCCTAAATAACTCAATTACATGCCCAACTCTTGTTCAACTTGTTGTTCGAACTTTTTCATTTTCATTAGCACCTTCAGATTTTGCTCCTGTTCTTTGTATGTCAAATAAATTGTGACCAAAGATTGTCCAATCAATATAGAACCGAGAACAGGCACGATTGGTTTGGTAAACTTCTTAATTAATTGGAAAACCTCTAAAGGCTTTTCGATGCGTGCAACATTGTTGGATAAATAAGCACCAAACCCCGGTTTGAAATTGCAGCCGCTCTGCATCTGAACAGCATGTGTGGACATTCTGATATTGGATCCCAGCAATATGAGAACGTTGTATAAATAACTTATGGCACGAACAATGTAAACAAAAGCCGGGTATAACAAACAATCGCAGGCAAATATGTAGAGAACGGCCATATGTACCCAATTTCAGTTTGTTGCGATAATGATTGTTAACAAAGATTCCAGTGCATGTTAGCCATTGACCAGCTAGGACTCCGGGTGACGTAACGGTAAACTCCATGCTGAAATATCGAACTAAACAAAAGTTATCTTCATTGCTCACAGTGCATAGTCTATTAAAAAACTTCACACTTCACTTGGCTTTTCCCAATTCGGATATAATTTTCCATTGATTATGGCCAGTGCACTGTTCTTCAATTGATCATGACAGCATCTTTAGGTATTTCCTCGGGACGGGCTCGTTGATATGCCATTCGGAAAATGTTCATGTTTTATTCAGAATTTCATAGACAAACTAATAAAAAAAAAATAATTCTTAATTAGAAGACTTGTTAAGAACCGTTTTCTCACTATAGTGTTATAAATGTGAAATGAGAAAACAAAAACAGATAATCAGCTGTTGTCAGAGTTTACCATTCCACTATTGCTATTAACATGCGGGGACCGAGTATAGAGAATTTTATGCCAATAAAAGAGAAAATCGATACCATTTTATGAATTTTCTTTGAAAACACTTGTTCGTTACCACGGTTCAGTCTTTTTTCTGATTAAGGAATGGTGTGAAGAAGATAGCAACTGGCAGATCTCGTTTATATTGCCTAGTCAAGGGGTCAAAGTTATTTCAATTGTCGCAATGCCAGATCTTATTGATGGCACAAATGTTACTCCTGGGATACACCGCATGTGGTAATAGGTAGGCTGTTTAATGTGTGAGTTAGTTGTCACGGAGGAGAGGAGTCCAAAATGGAGACGGGTACGAAAGCAGGTGTCTTCACCTATGAAACCCATAGGTATTATGTAGTCTCCAGTGAAATGTAGTAGTTTTAAGCCCAAAGATCTAGGAGTCATTAAGACCACGGAACTGGAACAGTTCCAGAGTAACAATTCATTAAGAAAAGCTAAATGCTTTGAGAGGTCACATTACATTTTTAGGTCACACCTGCCCAGGCAGTCTAGAAGGCCGCCAAGCGACCTTATTTTTTGTACCTGGTCATTGCAATGTTATAGTCAACGAATGGCAAATCGATCAGTTTCCGATTTGGAAGTAATGCCAGAAAGAAGGTCAATGAAATC
Source organism: Sarcophaga bullata (assembly GCA_005959815.1). Classification (NCBI taxonomy): domain Eukaryota; kingdom Metazoa; phylum Arthropoda; class Insecta; order Diptera; family Sarcophagidae; genus Sarcophaga; species Sarcophaga bullata. The sequence goes on from QOCX01006972.1 coordinate 2,618, forward strand.
ACCATTAAGCTTCTTCTCTAGTATCATTGAGGAATAATTCGATTCACTTACCAATTGAGCATGGGAATGTAGACAGACTGTAGGGTTACAAGAGCTTTGACCCAAGCTCAATTCTATAGGTATGAAACTACTCCTAAGCATACGAAAGATGGATGCTGTTATAGGAATTTTAAACAGTGGATCATGTTTTAAGTCAATTTCCTTGTCAGTGATGGTGAGGTAGGCAATTTATTGAGAAACTGGTAGATCTGCAGGACTGGAATCTTGAATCCTATACTATACTATCCTATAGGACATTATGTCGCTTTGAGTCATAATAGTTAGTTACCTTTTTTCATTTACTTTCTTGAGTTTGTTACCACATTTCCACATCTTTGTCTTTTATTTCTTCTTCCTTATTTTTCTTTTTTATGGTGAGTCACAATGGATCAATAGGGCTATGGATAAAGGCGGATACAGTGGTGCGCCATACTTTCAACCTCTAACTTATACTTTTTTTTGGTAATTCTGGACCTATTTCACCTTGAGCTATAGAAAAGTGATAACGAATACGCCAATGGCGTAATTTAACTTTCACTAATGATTTTATTATTTTGAGGTATAGTGGCCCTTTATGAGGCTTTGGAAATATATTTCTTATATTGGTCATATGTAAAGAAGTCTGCAAATAACTAAAGTTTAATAACGATGTTATTGTTTTGATAGATCATGGTGTTTCACGAGCTTGTTAAAGGATATTCTCTTACAATTCTACCAACAATAGCTTTCTAAAAGACATTGATATACGTTTTAATCTTTTAATTTTTCAAAAAAAAAGTATATTTTTAGTTTTCATTATGTTTTTTTAATCGGAAATATAATGTAAATATTAAAAACTTAAAATACAATAAAATATCATCATTATCATCATCATCATTGATTGCTTAAAAATAATGCTTGTATAAATATATGTAAATATGTTTCATATTTTTTTGTGTTTCATGTCGTGCGTAATATTACGAGAGTAATATTTAATTAATGATAGTTTTCAAAGTTCCTTTTGAGATAGTGAAATATTAAATAAAGAAATAAAAACGAGAGATAAAATTAAAAATAAATTTATAATTATAAGCATGTATTGTATTAAAGATTATAATAATCCACAAATTCCACAGTACGACGATAGCAATTAGGATCTGGTTTTTTTTTCCATTTCTTCTAAATAATGTTAACAAATTAATGCAAAATCAAAAAAAAAATAAAAAAAATAAAGAAAAGAAAAAAGTTATTTAAAAATAAGTAATTTAAGAAAGCATTTTTAAATATGTATGTATAGTATGTGTGGTAAGGTAAAATAACTTTTAAAAAAAATACAAAATTTTAAATATAATAAAAATAGACAAAAAAAAAATTAATCGTTAATGTGAACACTAATGGAATGTAATTTTTGTAATTTACGAACTCTTTGCATGTGTATGTATGAGATGAAATAGCGAGAAAAAAACAGTTATTGTTGCTGCTGCTGCTGCTGCTACTGAATAAAAGCACCTAAAAGCAAAGACATACCATACATACATACATATACATATGTATTCATTCCAAAATAGCAATTATTCATTACATAACACAACAAACAAACAAACAAAATTATTGCTACGAGGTGAGCACATCAGAGAATTTTGATTTGAAGTTGGCTTCAATTCAGGCTTTTTTCTTTTTGTTTTTGTAACATGCTTAGTTTTTTTTTTTGTTTTTGTTTCGTTCTCTTAAATTGTTTTTAGTGTAAATAAGCTTAATTAAAGTGTAACACTTAGGCAGACAGATTACAAACAGATACAATACAAAATACGTAACAGAGTAGTAGTGGTAGTATTAGGAAAATTTTGAAATCAACTAAACTGTAGAAGTGGGGCATAGGTGCAGTGGGGGGGTATAATGTTTTGGAATGGCCACGACACACGCTCCAGCACGACTATATGTCATAGTGAAACTTGCGTCCCATTCGTTAGCTTCAGGATCATATTCTTCAACCGTTTTTAAATAGTGATTACCATCGTAACCGCCAACAGCCATTAAACGGATCACCTAATAAGCACAACCAATAGCATCTCTACCAATACTTAAGGAACATATCTGTAAGCACAAAAAAGAAATTTAAAAATTAATAATTTTCACTTAAAAAAAAAAACAAAAAATTATTCTGTTTACCAAAGTCCAAAGTTTCAGTACCGGATCATAACGTTTACAGTATCAGTTTCGGCAATACGGGATGGATACTAGCAGGACAATCATGACCACCCAAGGCCATAAATAAAACCATGAGCAAACAGCCACCTTTAAGGAATTAAGTAAACAAATATGTCAAGGCATATAATTAAATCCATACAAAATTAAATCAAGCTTACCCCAACACCGCCTCTACGTTTGTTCATAGGAGCACGCATTAGTCCATTTATTAGTATGAGGATCATAGCATTCAATAGATCTATGACAAACAGAACCTCACGTCCACCAACTACATATAACGACCACCTAAAACAGCAACACCAGCTGTGGAACGCATAGAATACATAGGTGCCACATAAGCTCAGGTGCGAGCCACAGGATCCCATCTTAAGAAAATAATTTAAATCAAAGCTTTATAAATTACCATCACGTAAAAAAATAGATCTTCAGCCACCTTTCTACGGTATTTAGATAACTCCAGCCATCATGACCACCAAACAGCATATAAAGGACCTTCTAAAACTGCTACCCCAAACCATGGCGATGTGTACCCATGGATTTAAAGGTGCCCAAGCTAAAGTATTCAAGTCTAAAACTCTCTACGGTATTTAAGGGTTTTCAGGCCATTCACGGCGCCCACTATAATTGTTTATCATCATTACAGCCCACCAAATTGCAAACGGCGTGCGGACATATTTTTCCAAACAGTCCATTGTCTAAACGAGGCAATAACTTTCAATTACTGATAGCTCCCTGAAGTAATAATTTGTTGTTAATGTTTCTGTACATGCATACGGTTTAAATTCCTTGTGAGCTCCATGCCACCACAGCCAAAAGTCTACCCACAGTTGATTTTCTAGGTTTTGTACGTTCTGAGGAATAAGAGATCGACGTTTCGGGCAGTAAGTGCCATTTTTAAAGCCTCCATTACAAGTTGTTGGCATTTCATTTGAGGGCACATACACTCTCGACATGATCATTATAAAAGGACGGTTGCAGCAAAGGCAGTCTAACCAAAGCTAGTAGTTCAGGGAATGTTGATTTTCTCTTGCAGCTGGGTCATGTTGTATCCATGACATTAAACTATTGGAAAACATCCTGTTCTGAGGGTACATTGAGATCATCACTTGGCAAGTAATTTGCCCAATTGCTCGGCATTTATTGGAAAAATTCTTGATTTTTTACAAACCTAAAGCAAAAAAAAAAAAATGTTTTGTTTTGGGTTTAAAATCCAATTGGTTTGATTAATGCAGTTTGTAACTCACCTGCTAAAATGTTGGCATGTATAAGCCTTAGCCACTCTTAATAATGCATTACAGCTTTGCTGTTCGGCAAAGGAAAGCAAAACCCAAACAGTTGGGAGGGATGCAGTTGCCTTGCCAAAGAAATTACAACATGCCGTCACAACAGCATTCAATTGCAAAAGACATGCGCGTACCAATAGTGTTTCGACGGTGTCCTCACGCAGTTCAATAAACCCGTATAGCAATATTTGCACAAGAATTTGTAAAGCATCCATGTACTTCACCTAATGTTACTTCCTCCTCTCTTTGGTTTCACGCAAAGATCCAGTAAACATGGCAGAAAAATATGCACTAGAAGCAGATAACACTAAACGATGAGCTGGCACTCTAGAATGAAAATTCAAAATATTGAAATAAGCATTTGAGTTTTGTATTGTGTATGGTTGGTTTTAAGTTTATTTATTTAAACAGTGGGATAATTTTTAAAATACGTTTCGAAGATGTGAAATGTTAAGGAAACATAAATTTGATATTTAATAAGCTTGTTTATCGATTACAAGACAAAATGAGTTCTTGTTCGCTTGATGCAGTTGTGCATCTATTTGAAGTCATCCTAGTCCCCTAGATGGAACAAAACGAAATATGAAAACAAAATTTCTTTGCTGACTTGCACTCTGCAGTCTTCTGTTAAACCCTGTGAGTAAATAAAATTGCCATGAAAAGTTAAAAAAAAAAATCTGTCGTTCGGAGTTGACTTTAAACTGTAGGTTCCGCCAGTCATGGATAAAATTAACACACACACACACACAATATGGGTGGTGTAAGACTCCGTTTACCTAACTAATCATAACTTTCTTTTTTGCAGATGACAACAGAATTTTCCATTTATGCCATATGCCGAGCATTTTAGAGATTGTGACGAAAAAGCTTAATAAATCAGTCAAAGCTAGGTTAGGTGGCGAACCCTCATTGAAGGAAAAAGTCTACTTAGTGCTGTGTTTAGTTCGCAATGTTATGCCACAATTAATTACCAAACTCGGAGATCAAACATTCCCTATAGAAAACTAATCTGACCACATAATAAATCTTGCTATTGCAGCAACCTTTAAATTGGGAGAGTTTGTTCAAGAGCGATAGAAAATTAAATATTAAAAACCTCCACTTTCATGGCAACAGCAAATCTACAACTCTTGCAGAAGTAATTCGTTGAAATGCCAAGTTTATCAGCATACTTTCGCATGAGATAGTGGCCCGTGAGAGATGCAATTGTGTAGTGGATGACCAATGCGATTTAAGGACAAAAGTAAACCAGTCCACACAAGTACGTCCAACAGAGTCTATCAACATTGCATATACTTTTTTGCTGCTTATAATGCAGGCGACAGACATCTAGGTTAACGGGTCTAGATTAACTAAGGCTATTGGTTTGCCTATGATCATCTATGAGTCATTCTAACCTACAAACAATTTCTTAATAAGGTTATGTAAACAGTGTTGTGTTATTGTTTGTAAGACCCATTATATCTGTGCCTGCTGTAGCTAAGGATAGTGTAATTATAGGAGAATTAGAAGCTCTTGATAATTCACTGCCATGCTCACAAACTTGCATGCTTTGTATGCATATATGGAAAGTAAGATCCAAGAGCGTATGTTTCTGAAAACAAACAAGAAATATTTCTTTCGAATATTAATAAAATGTTAGCTCCAGCACAATAATTAGCATGAGTATGTGATTATTAATTTAAAAATATATGGTTCGACTAGTGCAACAAGCTAGATGCTTAGGTTCCCGTGTCTTGGGATCAATAGTCGTGAATTAAATGGAGCCAACTCGCCCTTAATGGTATTAAAGCAGCTGTAGTAGGAAATCAATTTAAAATCATAAATATTTATTTATTAATTTATTTATACTCGTATTTATGAAAATTTGGTTTTAAAGTGGACGGCATTACGTTCTACGCTCTTTTGTTTATTTCTGTTTCGATTACTACAATCAACCAACCATCAAGTGATGGCTAAATAAAATATTATTAATAAAAACAACAACAACAACAACAACAGCAACAATAAATAGACAACAACAAAAGAAAACAATACCAAATATGTACAACAAGAAGTGAATGAACGGCAGGCAGACGACCAACCAAATGCAAATGGAAAATACTATAAAAGAGACTAATTGATCATTCCTAACACGAAACACAGAATAGATGAATATTTTAAACAGTGTTTCTATGAGTGGGTAATAAACATGGGCATATTGTATAATAGTGGAGTTCATACATACATAGATTAACAACAACAACAGAAAAAGAATATCCGCTTATATGCATTTCATAAGCGAAAACAGTGACAATAAGTTTAACAAGAAAGAAAAAAATCTCCAGACATTTCAATACAAGTCTGCCTGCCTGCCCTGTTAGTATATTCACTTTCTTGTCTTTCTGAACTCTTTATACTTTGTTTCCCCAGTAGAAGAAGCAACAAACAACAAGATCAATAGAGAAGGAGACCATAACCATAATCAAAGAATGGCAGCAGCAACAATAAGAAAATTATTTTACAAACAAAGAAACTTGCCATTGCAGATATATTTATTGAATGTATTTGCGAATATGTACATACATACATATGTACGTATGTACATATTGTACGTAGTGTTTCAAAACAAAGAAATGATGCTGTAAATCGTATAATGGTGGGAAATTAATGGATTTGTTTGTTTTGGATACAAACAAATACAATATAAGATGCAATATGTGTAAGAGAAAATAATTATCAGAAAATATACTACTTAATACGTATGAATTTGATATATGTACATATGTATATATGTATGTATGTATAGAAAGTAAAACGTCTTAATAGTAAGGACAATTAAAAGTACTTGTCATGTTAAAGTTTTCATTGTTTATTGTTAACAAGAAAACTTATTGGTATTGTAATAGATTCTAATAGATTCTTATTGGTATTGAAATAGATTCTCTCAACTACGTAATGTGCATTTATGGTCCTCACTATTTCGATTTATAGAATATATTGGTTTAACTAGCTAAATTTCATAAGAATCATTCGGCTTTTTAAACAAATTCTTTCGAAATCACTTATGAGACAAGGATGCCCATTCTTTCTATTATGTTTACTGTAGCGATAAGCAATGTATTTATTCAATCGATTACTTTAAACGATCAGCATGAAGTCTTAAGCTATGATAATGATTTATGTTTCCTATCCACTAAGCGTTATGATACAAAAATGGTTATAACACTTCACTGTCAGCAGGATAGTGAGGTTTAAAAAATATTTTCGAATGCAAATTTGTGGGGTTTAAGTGACGCCGTGTCAAGTCTCAACCTCAAGCTTGATGTCAGCGATAGCTAGAGATTACTGCCAGAAAAACTATAATAACTAAACAATAAGGTACGCAATAAATATTTCAATATGGTGGAAATAGCAACCACAAATAACAACACATTTTATATGTTTTCACGATCTTCTGGAACTTAGCGATAGGTATAGCACTCGAAAATTGTTTAATAGATCAGAACTTGTAGAAAAATAGGAAATAGCTACCCCAAATAACAACTCATTTTGTACGTTTTCACGACCTTCTGGAAAGCGAAATTTATTTAATCCATCAGAACTTCTAAGAACAGCTGAGTTGTTGCAACAACAATAATTTATTTATATTGGCTAGATTTAGGTCGAGTTCGTTACTAATTATGCTATCTTGTAAACAAGGTTTTAGCAGAAAACGTCACAAAATCGTTCCGAGATGATCGAATCGATCGGTCCATTGACATGATTATAAAACCAAGAAAATGGACATGGACAAGACCAAGACAAAAAACAGACAAATGGAAAAGATAATTCATAAACTAGAACCAATTTTATATTACCCAGGCACAGATTGAGTTGGTGAGCAATGGAAAATCATATAATATAAGTTCATTGTCGTTATAACAAAAGAAAGGAAGTGAAAGTGAATCCCCTCCAATTAGTAGAATGAAATCCTCAAAACTGTAGAAGACTGTGGTCGACTAAGAGCTCCATAATTGAGGCTAATATTCCAACTGAGACGAGGTTTATTATATATTTTGATTCAAAAGAAATAATTTTCTTTTTCCTTTTTCGCTTTACAGCGTAAGATTCAAATGAGTTTTATTTCGAATCATAGTAGTTTCATACATAATAACTCTGCAAACCACACTCAATGAGGCACAAAGTTCTGGGAACTGGTTTAAGAAAATTTTATTGATGCAACAACCTTATTCGTTATGGCGAATAGTATTCTTCTCTAAAAAAAGCTTGCGAAAAACAATTTTGTCATGCTTAGTTTTTGTTTGTGCCAGTTTAGGCACAATGCTAATGGAATAATCTTTAAAATGCCATCAAGTTATCGATAAAAAGGTGTATATTCGACCTGAATTCAAAATCAAAGTTTTTAACTTCATGCAAAAACTAATGGATTTCTTTCTACCACACCTCATACATTTGAATTAATTGTGTCGAAAGCTTACACATTCATTAATTGTATCCATCAATTGTAATACTTTGTTTTTCATTTTCTGTTTTGTGTAGTAAAATAATATGAAAAAG
>QOCX01006975.1:0-10662 GCA_005959815.1 Sarcophaga bullata
AATTGTAGGTTAAAGATGATTTTGCCAGGACCTAGTATTGGTTGGCCGTGCGTTTTGGTTTCTATCTGTCGTTGAAGGGATTTTTGTTATGTGCTGGTTGAATATGATTGCTTAGAAGACTATTGAGGAGCGGAAATATTTTTGGGAAACAGGGTGAGTTATTTTTCGAGTTTATTTGTTATTGTACTGTTTATGTTTTCGGTGAGGTTTAGGTGTTTTTGGTACCGTTTATTTTTGGTTTTTTAGGTATGGCTATATTCTGGCTTTAGTCTTGGTTTTTGGTGGGTACCGTTATTGGGTAGGCCCTATTTGGGCCGTATTAGATAGTTTTTTTTCCGTGCTGGTGGTGTGGTCAGTGTTGGGCTGTTTTCTCAAATTAGTATTTAATCAATCGGATTCTAATAGGTGAATTTGGTTTTTCCAATATGTTGCTTTATGGACTTGGTTTTGTTTATTGTGATAATTTGTGTAGTGAGCAGGACATCTTCTTCTTCGTCAAACGGTCGTTCTGGTTTAGAATAATGTTCATTTTCTTTTCTTTTTCTTGCAGTCAATACTATTAGTGGCATTAACGTTTGCTTGTGTTAATAGGATCATCCAGTCTTTGAAGCTGTAACTATGGATCTAGAGATGTAGAGACACAGTTGGAGTTCGTTATAACACCATGGTTCACTCGTTTTGTGCACGATATCTTTCCGTATGGACGATACACTTTATGTTGGTTGGGCTAGTGAATTTGTAGGTTCCGGGACGGCTTTCCCCTTTCACAATTTTTGGGTATTAGTCGGGGTTGTTAATTGTTTTGGGCTTGATCTGTGCCATTGGTTCTGGGTGCCTGCTGGCCGTTTATTGATTACCTTTGTTAAACTTGTGTAAGCCCCATATAACTGACATACCCAAGGTACACCAATAAAGATGTCTAAGATCCTTAGACAGAGTAATCCAGGCGGACTGCGTTTACCTGTGGCGGTCCAACAACAGGCCGCTATGCGGTGCTCAAGTCAGCTTTTTGATATCAGAAGCTAACACGTGCCAACCTAACCTAACCTACAGATAGTCAAACAACTACACACCACTTCCTCCATATTAGAATCAAAGGTATCAAAAGATTTCTTAAAATGATTTGGAAATCAACTGTTTCAAATGGCCCAATAAATTTAGACGAAAATCATCAAGGTTCGAATGATCGAACCGTGGCGACGTGCAAACTTACACATGTTCATTCTATTGATGAAACTTTCGATAACTTTTTTAACATTAGCGTGGGTGGCATATCTTATGGCCAAATTGAGTCACAATTTCATTAAATTTAATTCATTGTTACAGGACTGGCTGAGTGTGTAAAGAGCCGCCTGGAAACATTACAAAGTCATTGTCCATAATATTTTCAATTTCATAAATTCTTTAGAAAATTATTGAAACTACTTAGCCTCTGTATACCAGGTTAGAAATATAAAATCTCTTGATAGGTTATTTGCAATGTGGTTGCCTCATTGGACACAATATTCTAGAAGTCAGAGTTGTATCATCCTATAACCTCCTAAGATTCTTGTGTCAAAATATCTACCTCGAGATGATATGATGACCAGGCAGTGTCATTAAAGCGCGCTGCCTTGCTTATTTACCAAATTGGTCATAACATCCCTTTAAGAGGCTTCAAACCAGATAGAAACATCGCATCTGGCACCATATGCTCAGTGGTTCGATTAAGAAGTCTATGCCAAAGTGACTATTCAAATACTGTTTCCAACAGCTTGATTCTTGTAGGCGTATTTATGTACGCCCTACCTACCCCTTTATATTTTGGTTAATTTATCCATGAGCGGCGGTGTACCGCGTACCAGTGTAGATTGAGCTGCGACACAACCAACTTTTTAAAAAACTCCCTTCATGCGCCAATTTTATTTTTACTCTCTAGGATCTTGCCCAGAAATCTGGCCTGACAGGAAGTAGCCAAAAAAAAAGATTTGCCCATTTATTGCGAGTTGTTCGCGAATGCCTGAACCTGGGGTTTAAATCGTTGCTATGGTATAATAAGCCTACACACTACCAACAAGACTGCGGCGACTTTAGAATTAAGGATTAAGCTTCTGAAAATTCTAAAAAGAAAAAGTAGTAATACTCCACTGTTTTTAAATCCTTCTCAAGTGCATAGTCCAGAAAGCGATTGAGTTATTATAGGCTTAAAAGAGGGAGACGCGATTTTACAATAATGTAGCGTTTTAAAATGTTTGTAATCTGATGATATCGAATTCGAGTAGTGAAATATTGTATGAGAAGTGGCAATCTCGAAGACTGTTTTTAGTTTGTTATCGGAAACATCGAAACTTTTCGAAAACATAGTTTCCGAAATGTGAAAATAGATTTCTAAAGTTTTATAAATCAGATTTTAAAGATTTAAAGTTGGTTTTAAAAACATAACCACATCTTTTATTCAAATAACTGACCAACTAAATGAAACTTTCTTTGACACAAAGAAGGAATATAAAATTTTTTTCAAAGCTCAGAATTCAAAGAGCAAATTTCCTGAATATCTTCGTCTTGTGAATATTCTATTTTAGGTTCAAGCTGGTCCATAGCTTCCTGTGAATCCATATAATAGTTCGTTACCGATTCATTGAGTAGAATATCTTGTATTCTCATGGCATGAGACATTTCCAGGTTGCCTAGACAACCATGAAACAATATATCCGAGATCAGTTTGCGGGCAATTAATTTCTGTTCACCCTGCATTTCACCATATTGTACAGCCCATGATTTGGCTAAAATTTCAGCTGTGGCCTGTTGATTAGTTTGAGGCATTTCTTTAGCCGGGTAAGCATTCGGTTGAGGGTTGGTAGGTTTTTTCTTTGGTGGTGGCATTGATACAGGGTCAGGTAAATGCTGAAAGGGTAGCGAATTAAGGTTAGAAAATTTTGTTTACATTGTAGTGTTGTAGGCATGTATACTTCTTCTTCAAAATTTAAATATTGTGTGGAACTGTGTTCTGCTTCCCGTATATTTTTCCTAGTGTTATTATCCTTCTGTATGTTAGGCTTTCTTTTAATAGGCGTTGGTAACTTCTAATTAAAGAGTAAGAAAGAAAAAAAGCTTTGTTTAGATTTGTTTTTCTAAATTTTATATGAATTGTTTACCTCTTCACGTACTGTTGGCAAAGGCTCAGGTAAATACTGTAATGGTAGAGTTTAAAGGTAAAAAAAAAAATTTGTTTAGATTGCAGTGCAGGTATGCCTTACCTCTTTTTCGAAATTTAAATATTGTGTGGTACGTGGTTTTTCGAGTATACTTTTATTAATCAGATTATCCTCTTGTGTGGGAAGCTCCTCTTTTATTACCAAGGATTTCTTTTAATGAAATTAAGTTAACAAAGAAACTTTATTTTTAGTTTTCTTTTATAAATTTTTAAATGATTGGCGTTTACCTTTTCTGGTGATTTGATAATTTTCTTTTTACCAGTCTTTAATGGGTTTAATTGAACACCCTGAATGCTAATAAGAAACGATAGATTATCGAAATACCATAATGCCGGGGTATGTTGTATTCCTCTTTTCGTGTATTCCCTTAATTTTTTAGCTCTTTGCGAAATGACGTACGATACGTATTAATTTTGCCCACTACCAGCTCTCTATTTGGCATCGGGATACAATTCCTTTAATTTAAGAACCAATTTATTATAGCCAGCTGCCTTAAAGTCTCGATGTGAATAGTCTGGATGCTTAAGGTCCCATAAAGCCGGCAAGCTTTTATAAAGTTGAAAAATTCACTCCAAAATTTTTTATTTGCATTTTATACAAGGTACAGTTGCTCTAACTGCACCCATATCCGTACGTCTAGTTTCCATATTTCCACATTCAAAAGCAATTCAAAATCAAATTCAAATCAAATTTGTTCTTATCAACCAGTTTGTCCTGCCTGCTGCTTGTTATCTGTTCATATAGTTTGTTGATAACAAAACTCCAATGAATCAAATGTCTACATCAAAATGTCTGATTACTCAGGTGTTTTGTTTGTGTTTATCTTGTTTTGTTCTTTGGTTATGGAATTTTTAAATACACAAGCTTACCATGCACCCCTTCAAAGAAATTAAAATATCAGGCGCACAAACGCTAACTACAACGAATATGGAATTTGAACTGATGTCGATTTGAGCATTCTTCACTGAGCATGCTATGTATGTGTATGTGTAAGTGTTCGTTCAAACACATCATACAAATTTTGTGTAAACAGTTTTTGATATTGTACATCAAACCATTTGCTTGAACAAATCACAGCTGTTTGTTGTTTATAACTTTTGAAATCATTAACCAAAGATTACTGTGATCGAACTTCAAACATGTTGTATTGCAAATGTCGCAACCAGTGTTGCTAAGTGCCTTTTTTGTTTATTTATCTATTGACATTTTAAATTCACAACAATAATGAATGAAAGTACTGTTACTATATATCGGGTGGACCATCTATCGGTTTAAATTTAAACCATCGATTCAATCGGATCTGGCAATACTTGTATCATTCTATTCTGTCACAAAATTCAGTGGATTATCTCCACTGAACTGAAATAAATCGATCTACGCTTGAGTAACGTTGGGATTTATTGGGCCACCGTGAAACTGCAAAATGTTGTCGATCTTGCTAAAAAATCATCTTTTCCTATAGAATACACGTCTCGCCGGAGCATCCTCCTCCATTCGAACAACATGGCCGAGCCAGCGCAGCAGTTGGATGTTAGAAGGCTGTGCAACGTCCATGTCGTTGAGGAACTCATACAGCTCACTGTTGGATTGGATGCGGGAATTATCGCCAACTCGCACTGAACTGAAGGTCTTACGTAGGACTTTTCTCTCGAATACTCTCAAGGCTGAGGCATAAGCCTTTAATAGAGTCCATGCCTCTGCGCCATAAAGAAGCACGGTGACGGTGAGTGCCTTGTAGAGCACTAGTTTTGCCGTACGAGAGAAGTCTCTACTATTCAATTGCCCGTTGAGGTCATAATAGCACCTGTTGACAAGAGTGATCCTTAAGTGACACTTAATCTCTAGACTGACATTATTTTTGGTGGTAACGGCGGATCCAAGATATGTAAATTCCTTGATGATATCGAAAGTATAGTTATCGGCCGTAAATTGAGATCATATCCCTACTTTTTAGACTTGCCAGACCCATTTTCATAGGCTCCCGTTCAATAGCACTAAAGGCAGTAGTAACATCTCGCTTGGTACGCACTATGATGTCAAAATGTCGTCAGCATACGCAAGCAACTGGAAGCCTTTTTGAAAAATAGTGCCATTACAATGCACTCAGGTCTTCCGCAGAACACTCTGCATGACGAAGTTGAAGAGGTCGCATGATAAGGGATAGCCTCGTCTGAAACCTCGCATGGTATCAAAAGCTTTGGAGAGGTTTATTTCTACCTTGACGGAACTACAGAAATTACTTAACGTCATTCTGCATAGCCTTATTAGATACGGTGTACCTGTGAGCTCAGACATTTCGGCAAAAACATGATCCCTTATGGGGCTATCAGAGACTGCCTTATAAGCGACAAAAATATGGTGTGTGCCGATTTGTTTTTCGTGGGTCTTCGCGAGGGTTTGACGTAGTGTGAAGATTTGGTCGATAATGGACTTGCCAGGCCTGAAGCCGAACTGATAAGGTACAATCAATGTTTTGACGTTTGGCTTCAGTCGTTCACACAATGCGCCCGTAAGAACCTCATATCCAGCAGGATCAGCATCTTTATTGTTTTTAAGACGCATTATCGCGACTTTGACCTCCTCAGTCGGCTTCAGTCGTTCACACAATACGCCCGTAAGAATCTGATATGCTATAGGCATAGGGCATAGGGCTTATACCCCTGTAGTTGGCGCATATCGTAAGGTCTCCATTTTTTTAGGACAGTATAGAGGTTACTGAGGTTCCAATTGTTGGACATACTTTCCTCTAGCCGTCTTTTTTGTATAAGCTGCTGCATGCACCCTACCAACTAATTACTTCCGGTCTTAAATAATTCAGCAGAGAGGCCATCACGAACTGCAGCTTTATTGTTTTTAAGATGCATCATTGCAACTTTGACTTCTTCATGGCTAGGTTGTGGAATATCTACTCGGTCATAATTGATTGAATTCGGTATATCATTTCTAAAAGCGGTATTGGTGTCGTCATTGCCTTGTAGCAGAGTAGAGAAGTGTTTCCACCACAATCTTAGCACCCCCTGTGAATTTGTAACCAGGTTTCAATTCTCAGCTTTGCAAGCGGAAGAAATGTTTGATTTTTATTTGTTACTGGAAAAGGGTCGTCTAGATATGGGTGTGCTAATTAGGAGACAACTATTGTACACAACATGTATGGTGTCTGTGAAAAGGTGGGTTGTAAACCTGACTAAAGGTTTGTAGGGAGAAGTATTTTGCATTTAATTTTTTTGTTTTGTTTTAAATTTTCTATTATTTATTTATTTAATTATTTATATCGTACAATTTACATGTGTAGAGTATATTATTAAATCTTGTTGTTTTTTGTTTTTGTTTTTGTTTTAGAGAATTATATTACAAAACTTAAATTACTAAATAATACTAAAACTTAAATAATGAATGAACTTCGTATGTAAATGAATTAAAATTTAACAGTACGGGTTAAAAGAAATGTGACAATGTTTTAAAGAAACAGAGAAAGTGAAGTAAAGAAGAGACGCGCGTAAAACTTAAAAAATAAAATTAAAAACGAAACGAACAATAAACAATACAAGCAAATTAAGCAAATCGTTGTCTATTATTATTATCATCATGATCATGATCATGATCATCATTATTTTATGATTTGTTTTAAGTATTAAAGCTAAATTATTAATTAATTAAAAAAAAACAATAAAACAATAAAACAATAATTAATTAATTAAACAAAAAAAAAAAGCTAAAAGATAAAGAAATCAATGCGTTCGTTAACAATAATTATCTTGAAATGAAATATTTTTCAATGACTTTTATAAATAAAGAAAATGACACTTAAAGCTACAGTTTCCATGAGGCCCCACCCAGCAGCCTTTAACAGTTTATCACAATCTACTTTAAGGCTTTACATTAGCGAACTGCTTTTAAAGTATAGTTTTAGGTTGCTTGCTTGCCTATTATGTTAACTGTAACTACGTAGAAGATTTGGTTAGTTCGATAAGGTAGAAATTGTTTGCATGGAAAATAATGTTTAAAGAAAAAATATTTCAAATTTTTGTTTTTGTTTTTGTTTTTGTTTTTAATTTAATTTATGATTGGCTGGCAAATCTTCCGATTTTATACAGCGCCCTCTATAACAGATTTCAGCCTCCGAGGTTTCTTCCTGTTGTACCGGCGATGATGTGGCATACACCACATGTTTCATTAGCTCTCGATGAAAGGCTTTTTTATCCTCCACTGACATGGGCTGTGTAATGGACACCAAATCAATAGCCGCTTGGGTTGTGGTCTCCACTTTGGGCCGTTTTATATTCGTATATTCCTGTCTCCGTTTACCCACAGCCGCCAATGCTGCAGTTACAGCTGTATCATCACTTTCCTCTATTGAGAAAAGTTCATGCAGTTGCTTTTTGACCTCTGAGAATAAACTGGGTTGTATTTCTAAATCATCTTCCATGCCCATATCATCATCCATGCGTCTGGTAGCACTTTCCTCTCTTTGCGTTGTTTCCAACATACTTTCGGTAGCCGTTTCTTCCTTGTTCATGGCCAATGTGCTTGCAAAGTTTGTAGTTTGTGGCTTAAATGTGGTTGACATGCCATAATCTTCTCTGGAATTTATGCTTAACGGTGTTGTAGTGGCACCATTAAACATGGCATTAATTTCCGCTGCCGTTGTCATGGGCGTTGTCGTCGTCTGCCAATCTTGTATTTTGACTGTGGTCGTCTTTTCCGTTTTATGCAAAGAGTTCAAGAGTTGGGAGCCCAGATTTTGTGACTCTGCTGTTTCAAAACTTTCGCCATTTGCATTAGTGTTGGTAGCCGACGAAGATGAGCTAGAGGATGACGATGAAGATGAGGAGCTGACACGTGTTTTCTTCCATTTGCCTCGTCGCAATATACGATTGGCAATTGTAGTTTTTTGTGCCTCTCGTTCGCAACTACGTAAATTTTTTGGCAATTGTAGTTTTTTGTGCCTCGATATGGTGCCATCTGTAGACAATTCCGGACTCATGGTTGTTTCCATTTGTTGTTTCTCTTCTGGTGCCTTTGCCCATTACTTCTTCCAGCAGCTCCGCAAAGGATTTTTCAGGCCTATTTCCATAGAAAATAAAAAAACAAAGAAATCAATTGCAAGAACGGTTTCCAGAAATCTTGTAACCCTTACTTAAGATTGGCTTCCTTTATTGAAGATTTTTTCCGGGTCCATAGTTTGCTGAAACCTTGACTTCATAGTTCTCCTTATTATCCTCGTAACGGGCCAGCGGTAACAATTTCCGGTTCATTTTCAAATTTATGTTGATTTCTTTGGCTTTCCTTGGGATTTATGGGTTTAAAATTATTTGTGGGTCCTACTTTAACGGGGCGACCATTTGAGACTCTTGGCCCTCCAATTGGAATTTTGTTTGTAACGGCGTCTGGGTGTCTGAAATTGAAGTTTGCAGATGAAATTGGTTTACGATTTTACCAACAAAGCTTACCTCATTTTCGTACAAGTCCTGATTGAAACGATTTAGACGGCGATAATTCTGTTTGGCTGTTCAGTGGCTTCATTTTCTTCTTCTGCTGTAGCGGCAGGTGGTGGAGAGCTGGATGCAATGGCCGTCTGGTGCGTGCACGTACCTTAATAACCTTGCGTGGCGGCAAACGATTGCGTGTCTGTAATTTAAAGTAAAGAGAAGAACATAAAATCGGTCGCCTTGATTTACTTAAAGGAATTTGGACTTACTGATGGCTTTTCCTCGTCACTGGGTGTAGTAGTAGGCTTCTAATGAATGGTGATCGTCTTGTGGTTATTATGATTGGTGCCTCTGTAGTTGTAGTTGTTGTTGTGGTGGTCGTAGTAGGTGGTAGGGTAGGTGGTAGAGTTGTGGGAATTTCCGCATTATAAATCGGATTGATTTCATTTCTTACTATCGGTTCTGTGGGATTTATATCCTCTTGATTTGGGAAATAGCCCGGTCCGTAGTTATTCTTGTACTCATTGTATTGCTGGGCGATTTGCATTGGCTCCAAGAGGCCCGCGGGGAAATTGTGTTCATTATCTATGCTGTTGCTAGGCGTTACAGTGTACACTTGTTGGGTTTCCGAGGTGGGCGCCTCTGTAGTGGTAACATCATAAGTCGTAGGTATAGCTGTAGGACTACTGCTGGGTCTACGCGAGCTGGTAGGCTTAAATACCGGATAGTTTTGTTTCAAGACATCTCTTTGGTAATCCAAATCCTCATCATTCACTATTTTGCCGTTGGAATGATGTTTTCTCTTGGGCTTAATCCGCAAAGTTTGCCTTTCCTCGGGTGTGGGTTGATAACGTATGCGATTCGGGTTACGTATTAGAGGATTACGTCCTGATACTGGACGCCTGGTAGTGGTTGAGGTAGAAACCTCATCATAATCCACATTTACTGGACTGGCAGTGGTAGATACTGTATTGCGTGAACCGTAGGGTCGGCGTATACGATTAATGGGTCTGCGTGAGCTACTTTCCGATTCTGAGTAGCTTACCGATGATGTAACTCTAGTGGATGCCGGTTTACGTACACGATTAATGGGTCTCCTTGTAGGTTTTGTCGAAATTTCTGGTTCCTGATAGGTTTGTGGCGTTACTGTAGTCTGTTCTTGGGTAGTCTGTTCTGGTGTTTGTGGTTGAGGTTCCTTCATTTCCTTAAGGTTGTTAACCAAACCTGGGAAATTGGGTTGCAATTGTGGCAATTCCGATGGCAATTGATATGGATTGGGTTCATATTCTACCGGATTATCGGTTATTTCGTTTTGTGTATAAGAAGGACGATGATTTACAGGTAATTGTGGTTGGTGGACTTGTTGGGTACGTGGTGGCAATGTGTTGTAATCCTCTTCTTGTGCCGGCGCTGTTGTGGGGCTGAAGAATGTTATTCTAGGCTTATTGGTCGTGGTTGTGGTTGTCTTGCCAATTTCATATTCCAAACTGACCGGAGTATACTGAACCTGTTCATAGGGTGAATTAGTTTGGGTCTGAATTTGAGGGCGATTACGAATGGCTTCCTGTTTTCTGTAGTACTGCTTCATGCGGTATTCCTCTCAGCAGTGGTGGGTGAGAACTGGCGGTCTGGTGGTCAATTTTTGTTTTTGCTCCTGTTCCTCTTCCAGGATTTGTTGTTCCTGATGTTGTTGTTGTTGTTGTTGGGTAATTTGATTTATTTCCGGATATAAATGACCACTCGAGCCGGGGAACTCAATTTGTGGTTGACTATTATATACGAAATAGTTGTGTGGTGCTGCTGTGGTTGAGGTGGTGGTGGTAGTTGTGGTCGATGTAGTGGAACTTGTTGTTGAAGGAGCAGCTGGACGAGTTTGTAGTTTATAGAAGTCATCACTTGATATTTGATTGGGTATTGGATTGAACTGCGCATAAGGATTGCTCAGTTGCTGTTGCGTATACGAGGGCTGTTCAATTTTAACCGTTTGTGGTCGTTTCTTTTTGGGACGCTCCTTATGCACAACCTGTGGTGAAGCCACT
>QOCX01006976.1:0-10661 GCA_005959815.1 Sarcophaga bullata
TTATATTAATGTCGCGAAGAGGAACATTAGTACTGCAGCCATGCGATCTATAGTACACCTCACAACTTTTACGTGATATTGCTGGAATATCTCCTCCAAGCATACTGCCCGACAAATTTCAAAATGCTGAGTGGTGCCAATAAAGACAATTCCCAGATACGTACCCAAGTGTATTCTACTGGGATGCAGTAATGTTTCACAGGTTACAAGAATGTGTTTTAATGATTCAATGTCATCATCACAGAATCTGCATGTTGGGTCCTAGACGATACATATTCTCAGGTCACTCTGCAGTGCCCTGTCAAAAGGCATTTTACTAACCTCAGGTTATTCCTAGACAGTCTGAAGCATGATTTAAATCTCCTTTTTTTTGGAATTTCCTAACAAAAGTTGTGATTGCCTCAAGCCATTTTTTTTAGAAAAGTATTTCACTCGTTTAATCCGCACTTTCGTTAACTATACCAAACATTTATCACCACTCCACAGAAAGGTTCTAACTCCATCAATGAAGTGGGGAATCTATTCTTCTTACTGGCTTATATGCCTGCTACTAACTGATTTAGCTTCCTCAGGTTATCCCATGCTATCTTTGATATGTCCTCATGAAAGCCGAGTGATCAGACAACTGCCTGGCTGACAGGTAGCATTTTCTGTCCAACTTCAGTTGAACTGAGTACATTCTTGTCGGGTCGTAGCATCGGACTTTCGTGATGGAAGAATAGCAGTGGTGGAAGTTGTTCTTTGGTTCAAATATTTCATGTGCTGTGATCAAAAACTGCCGGCAATATTACGGTGTTCGTCTTACTTTTAATACTGTATATATTTTCGAGTCTGTCAGACCTCACTGGTTGATTTGGTTATTGTTATTTTTTCCTTTTAAAGAAGTTCTCTTTCCTATTATCTGGTTATTTATTTGTAAGTTTTTGTTTTTGGATGTTCTTACATTCTCGCTTTAATAGAAAATCATAATTTTGCAGTTTTTAAGTAATAGGTTTTCATGACAATATGATTTTGAGAAGGAGCCTTCTAACCAAAGTGGTTGCTTAAAGTGTGCCTTTTAGACAAGCTTTGGTATTACCTGATCGAATTAATATTACCAGACGTTTTTAAGATACGTTAACCGATAACATGGTACTAAACTTTCTCCAGTTCAAAATAAGAATTGATTGCTGAAGTAGAACAATTTGGAAGCGGATAAAAAGTGTATGAAAAAAGTCTTGCAAGCTTGTTCAAAGCTTGAATGGGCAACAAACGAGGTTATGTAGAGTGTATGAGATTATATTGAGACTTTCTTAATCGAATTGTTAAGTAAGAGGGGTAGAGAATTGAAATTACGAGGCTATTTGGAAAGATTATTCAGTCTCTACTTCTAACCTCTAGGCGTTCTTAATCGAGTAGTTAACTAATAGGGATCCAGCATGGATATTACGTGGCTACATGAAAAAAATTACCACAAGAACAGTACCTGCGGGTAAACCCACTATCAACATAAACACAGAAATATCAATTCTATGGTCGTCAATATTTACCGTTCTTCGTAAGCTATTAATCCGTTAGGTATGGTAAAGCTTATAATAGGAAATATAAGTTAATAAATATTATTTGTTTTGCTATTATTTCCGCCCATACTGTTTAAGTTGGTCTTTTTATTTGTTAATGATATTGATATTGAGTTTTAATGACTTGTTATTGTTCAATAAATTTCCGGTGGAAGTTTAAGATGAAGAAAAACAAGCAAAAATAGATAAAAACATGAAAGAAAGAAATAATGAAAGAAAAATAATAATTTTCTACATAATTTAATGGCCTGCTTATGATTGCACATTTGTTTTTATGCTGCTGTTGCTGTTGCTGACATCTTACTGGAATCTAGTATGTTTGAATTCTTTCTTCTTCTTCTCTTCTAAATTAGATATTCTTATTATTGTTGCTGTTGTTGTTGGTAAATGGCGGATGTATTGATTATTGTTTCTTTTATTCTTTTTCTATTCTGCATAATAATTATTTTTATTCGCTTTTCTTAAAGATTTTTATTTTTCTTCTTATAAAATCCTGATCTTTTGGGGTCACCAGCATTAAAGTCAAGCATCATTGTGCCACCACATCATAGAAGAACAAGCTTAAAAACTCAACTCAAGTAGAAAAGTTTTCGTTTTCATGCACTTGGTGGTTTGAACATCTTGAAATGTATATAAAAACTGTTCGCCAAATGTTTTTTGAAAGTTTAAATTATAAGTTAAGGTTCATTTAGATATTTTCAGTATTTTTTCTATTTTCTATTTTTTACTTCAAATTTAAGGGGTTAGCTTGGCCGAGAAGAATAAATTGCGATGGATTTTACACGTAAAACAGATTCTAAAAGCTCTTGAACACTTAAATCCAATGTAATTCGATAGCAATTGATGTCTATTGGGGAGTACAAAAATGCCCGTGATTTTTTACGTTAAATTTTTTAACTTTAAACTCTTCTACATGAAAAATCAATTTCAATCAAATACATCTTCGCCACTAATACCTTGAACCTATTGTTGCTTTCACTTGTGCCTTAGCGATCGTTTTCGGCTTTTTACTTTGTTTGCAAACACCGCTACAATTTGTTCACTTTGAATGCAAGTTTCGGTGTAATGCAACTGCCCTGCAAATTTGAACAATTTTTTTGTGTTAGTGAACATATATTTGGTCTCGAATATGCGTAATAAAACAAAATAATTTTTATTTTGGCCAATTTCGGCCACTTTTTCATAGTTACTGCATTTAAACGGTCTAGATGTCTTGATGACAGATATTTGCCATACAATCTACAATAGTTGAAACGGTTTTTGGTTCTTCGGAATTATACTTACCTAATTGATCGTTACAATATTTTAGTCAGGAAATCACTTCTTCTCACGCTCTCAGTGTACAGCACTCTCAGTAGACAACACTTTCAGTGTACAATACTCTCAGTTCGTAACACTCTCAGCGTACAACATTCTCAGCGTACACCACTCTCAGTGTACAACACTTTCCTGTGTTACAATAGTCTCAGTGTACAACACTCTCAGTGCATAACATTGTCAGTGTACAGCACTCCCAGTGTTCTACATCCTCCGTGTACAACATTCTCAGGGTACAACATTCTCAGTGTGCAACACTCTGAGCGTACGATCGTCTGAGTGTACAACACTCTCAGTGTGCAACATTTTCAGTATACTACACTTCAGTATTCAACAATCTCAGTATACAACATTCTCCGTGTACAATATTCTCAGTATACACACTCTCAGTGTACAACATTCTCAGGTACACCACTCTCAGTGTACAACACTTTCAGTGTAAAACATGCTCAGGGTACAACATTCTCAGTGTACAACACTCTTAGTGTACAATCGTCTCAGTGTACAACACTCTCATTGTGCAACATTCTCAGTGTACAACATTTCAGTATACAACATTCTCGTGTACACCCACTCCTCAGTGTACATCACTTCAGTGTAAAACATCTCAGTGTACAACAATTCTCAGTGTACAACACTCTTAGTGTACAATCGATTGTGCAACATTCTCAGTGTACAACATTCTCAGTATACAACATTCTCCGTGTACAATATTCTCATCGTACAACACTCTTAGTGTACAATAATCTCAGTGTACCACATTCTCAGCATACAATATTCTCAGTGTACAACACTCTTAGTGTACAACACTCTCAGTGTACAACATTCTCCGGGTACAATATTCTCAGTGTACAACACCCTTAGTGTACAATACCCTCAGTGTACACTTAATTATCCTTTTTTCCCATTATTTATGTATGAGATCCATTTTTCATCACTGGTTCTACATCGTTCCGTTTTAGCAGTGAATCGCAAATGGAAATTCGGAAACTTCGATCTTTTTGTGTATCCAGCTTTCTTCAAATGGTTGATAACCGTTTGGTAATGAACCCGTAGCTCCCTTGCAAGATCCATGCTGCTTATGTGCCGGTTTTTATAAATGTTTTCTATTATTTCATCTATTTTTCCAGTGATGTGATAATGTTCCGAATTTTCACTCACTACTAGACTGAGATAGCTCTTCATAGAATTCTGTGACTTAAATAATGTCTTCTAACAAAGTGTAGCTTAAAATTTTGCTGTAGTGTTGACTGATTTTAAAGCCAATCTTTTTCGAATTTCTACACTAGAGTACCCCCTTAGCAAATTAAAAAAAAGGTTTTTTTTTTTAAGTTTTTTTTTTTTTTGTGTTAAAGTTGTTAAGTTTCTTGTAGTTTCGTTCGTCAAATTTTTAAAATGTTAACTCAAGCTAAAATATAACCTACTTTTACTGCTACGAGTATCTATCTTACGGCAGTTTTTTCTTCTTTATTTTTTATTTTCATTTTTTTTTTTCTTAGTCAAACAGTTTTTTAAAGTCAACTTTTTTTAAGTCATTATTCCCGATGCAGTTATAACTTTGCTTTTTTGCATTTTCAAAGTTAAAAGCGGGGATGGGCAAGTTAAGGCACTCAAAATTTTAAAAGCAATTATAATGCTTAACGATGTGATAAGATAAGGCATTTATTATATGTCGTGTACACTATGAATTGTAAATAGATTTGTAATAAGTTCTCCTTGGGATCAGGTTTTTTTCTTTCTTTTAAATTATGATTCCCTAAAGTTTAAAATTGTGCATATGTTTCAACATCTTTTTTTCAAAGTCAGTCTAAATAACCGTTACTTTAATATAAATTTTAAACCCAATTGATATTAAACATATCTAAAGCTGCTTCCAAAGATTATTTCACGTATGCTACTAATAGAGTTTCGTAGTAGACCTTTTGAATTATCGCTTGTATATGTGGCGGCATAGGCGTATTTTTCCATATTTTTGAAAACATACTCTTGATTCTGTAAAAAAATTTCTTAAAATAATTTTTTCAAAGTTAGTTTTCTTAAAATCTAAGGTCTTTTCAACTATACAACTAATAGAACTTCATAGTAGACCCCTTGAATTGCCGATTGTATATAGCAGCGACGTGTGTCTTTATGTATTTTAGAAAAATGATCCCTAATTTCCTTGAGCAATTACCAAAAATTGCAGATTTTTTTCATGAGTACTACTAACAGGGATTTCTAATAGACCCCTTGGACAACCTTGTGAACATTTTCTATATTTTCGAGACATAGCCCCCTAATCTCCCGAAAATTTGTAACGCTTTGAAAGACATTATTTTTTTTAAAGTCAATTTCCTCCTGACAGTATTACTTTACATTGTACTATTTATTTATTTATTTACATACTTTCATAATTGATCATTATAATACTTTAGGTAGGATTAGAACCTAGTTTCTAGCATCACCTACGTTGTGTGTATTAATTTTATCCATGAGTGCCTGCAGTTTATCCTGGCAATTGTATTTACTCTAGTCGCCGAAGTCTAGTAGGTCGTATGTTGGCTTATTAGATGTGAGGTCGTGGTCCAAAGCCCAGGCTAGACGTCTCTAACAAAATGAAATATGAAAAAATTATTCTCCGGCGACATCCTCTCAGCAGATTTCTGGCAAAAACTCTAAGTTTAAATAATAATGCCAATGAAAAGTTTGCGAAAAAATCTGCCGTTCGAAGTGGACTTTAAACTGTAGGTACCGTCACTCATGTTTAAAATTAACACACACAACATAAGTGGTGTGACAAACTAGGTCGTAATCCTGACTAAAGGGTTGTAACGACCAATTATGTATGTTCTTGTCGAAAGACTGCTGAGAGAAAGACGCCGTAAGAAATGTGTTTTTTTATTTTTCGTTTTGTTCTGAGCTGCGTTTTGAACCTTGGGCTCTCATCTAATAAGCCAACACACTACTTACTATGCTTCGGCGATTTCAATAATCAAACTATTTGGGTAATATTATATTAATAGGCCTTGTAAATGTAAAACTTTTGCTTTGTATCTTGAGTTATCAAACATTCTATAACAATCCTGAAAATTTACTTCATAATTAGCAAAAAATACTTTGTTTTTCTACCTGGAAACATTATTTATTTGTTTTGAATTTTAATGTTTTAAAACCACTGTAAAATATGAATGAAAAACAATAACAACAAAGCACTTTTATAATTGCTAGAAACTCTTGAAAGTTCTTGTTGGAATTTCTCTTCCTGTGCACTTACAGTTCTGTGTGCAGTCCATTTAATCGTCTGGCAAACACACTGTTTCCTTTTTTTTATACTTTTTATTCATTAAAGAGCGTAAAGGTAACTGTGTTTTTACTCTTTAAAGGGCTTCGGCAACATATTAAACTCCTTTGCGTCAAACTGTCTAACAGAAGAACAGTGTAGATAAAAAATGTTTAAATTAGTGTCTTACCTTTGGTGTCATTAAGAAAACTCACACGTTTGATAAGCGGCCGAAGGAAGCCCTCTAAATATTTTCCTCGATTTTCTTTCTCTTTAGCCGAATGAGTTTTACTTGGCATTGGAAATGCATTGTTAACATAAGAGAATAATTACAATAAGATTACGTGAGAGAAAAAGAGTAGAGTGTACCCATTTCCCTGCCTAATCGTAGAAGAGTAACAGATTTCTGCTCTTGACAACCTTACCGTATTGTTTTAACCAATTCTACAAATTTAGTTCTGTGATGTTCGAAAGTAAAGCGAAGTGTGGAAAAATATTTCTTTTAGCGACTGACAAAAACTCTGAGAGTGAAATAAAATTATCTTGAATAATCTGTCGTTTGAAGTTGACATTAAGCAGTAGGTCACACTACTTGTGAATAAAATTAACATACGCCATATGAATGATGTGAGAAGATAGGTTGTACTCCTGACTAAAGGGTTGTAGTAACCAATAAACATTATTCGGGAAGTGGTTCGCTTAGTTCCAGCGAGTCGAAATGAAAATCGATCACGTGTGTATGTTGCAATGAAGTTATTACACACGGTATCATCAAAAAATGTCAACAAAATAATTTTTAATGACCGGGAAGTGAAATTGATCGAGATAGCATAGCTGAGACTCTAAACATATCAATGGAACATGTTGGGTATGTGAATGTTCTGCTCAAAATGGGTGAAATGCGTGCTGATGCTGAACTAAAAACAGCAACGAATTGATGATTCTAGAATTTATATCTCGATAATGAGCTTTCACTATTAAAATTTAAATAAAACAGTATGTGGAAGATATTATCATCGAAATCGCGCCCGTGCTTTCCACTCCCTCTATTTCCACTTAAGATATAAGAAACCCTGTTACCTGTTTTCCTAAGATAAGAAAACAATTGCGAATAAACAAGAGCCAAATTATTTTCTGGATTAAGTGTATAAGAGCATCTTATGTATTTCTACTCTAGTAACCTTCAGTTTTCTTCATCTTCCAGCAACTATGTTGTTGCTGTTGTTTGCCGTAATAGCGCACATAGTTGTTATTTTATTATTATTATTGCTGCTATGGGAGACAGTCATGCTTAAGCTTTTGTTAATCAGCCATTCAATTATATTTGAGATACTTGCTCACGCATATTCTATGTACTTTTATAGTGTTATTGTAGTTATCCTTCCTTGTTTTATAGTTTGTTTTCTTAGTTTTCTAAAGAGAGCTTGTTGTTTTCTTAATGTTTGTATGTTCTTGATAGGATTGTAATGCTATAAACACAATACACGCGACACAGCAAGTACAACAGTCTCTCAAAAGAATACAGGGATGTATAGGGAAATGATTATTATAAAGGTAACGCAACAACAAGCAACGGTGCTGCAGTTTTGCCTTTAAACTAAATAATATGTTTGTACACAATAAAAGTTGTTTAGGTATTGATTTTTGCACAATTTATTTTAAAACAACCAGAAGAGGAACCAGAAACCGAACTGTGCTTTTGACTACAGTATCAGAATACGGTCTTTCAAGTGGAGAAACATGTAACTAGAGAACCTACGGTCTGGTTCAGTGAAATGATAGTCAAATGATTATTACGACAATAACATCCAGAGACAAGATGTCTATGTATTCATAGATGTACATATATCAAGGAATATTCGGAAAAGAATTATCTTAAGACGCAAAACGATATCATTGTCCAACTTACATTTGCAGAAAAATGATCTAAAAAGTGCTTATATAAATGGGGATAAATCGGTTAAAAAATGTAGGGGAAATGGACCTAGTAGGTTGGATAGGATTCCAAACAGTTTTCGATATGGTCGGGCGTTACTTGAAACCGGAGATGTAGGTGTCGAAATTAACACAGGCGAAGAAGCTAACACCTTTCTCATGGACAAAAGTCAAAAAGGGCAAGTTATCGGCAAAAAAGTGCAAGTCATCGGCAAAAAAGTACAAAAAATGCAAGTTATCGAGCAAAAAATTCAAGTCATCGACCAACCCAATGCAAGTCATCGAACAAAAAAATTCAAGTCATCGTCAAAATTAAATGATTTTTCTGATGTAAGAACATTTTCTTGACAGACTGTACTTATATATTTTTTTCTCTGTTTTCTCTCTTACTTATTTTTTTTAGTTTTATTTTCGTATTTTTCCTTTCTTTTTCTCTTAATTTTTATTTCTAGTTTTAAGTAATTTCTTGTTATTCCTTTAACAGTGTTGTAAAATGTTAAATTATTCTATATTGTTATTCTGTGTTTATTATTGTTATAGTAAATGTCATAGTTAATGTTTTGTTTTTCTTTTTCATTGTAATTATCTAATACATGTGAAAAACAATAACATGTATGGGATGGGAAGTGTAAACAAATAGTACCAGCGGCGCAGATATCAGTTATAAAGTTCAACAAACCTTTTTTTTTGCTTCTTCTCTTTACTTATGTATGTTTATCAAAAAAAAAGTTGGCGTTTCTTTTGCTTTCATAAACAAAGTTTTCTTCTTTTTATTTTTAGATATTTTATTTTATTTTCTTTTATTTTCTTTTAAATACATACGTATCAAATTAAAAGTTTAGTTCCTTTTTTTATGTTTTTCTCTTTTGAATTTTTAGTCATGGTCGATGGTTTAAATGTTATTTTTTTAATAGAATATTGTTATACAGTGGGCAAGAAAATTATTTTGCAGGTACGTGTGTTATATACGTATTTGTACATACTATTTATATACATGTATGTAACACTTAATGAAATTTCAAATCAGCTTCTTTTAATTCGAATTTATTTTTTCATGTTTTATTATCATTATCCAAATTCAATGTCATGTTGAGTTAGTTTAATGTAAAAATAAAGTGTCAGCTTTGTAAGGCTAAATTGTTAAAATAAATTTTCTTTGTTTGGGTGTTAAATGCTTTTTTGAAATCAAATTTTACTCGTTTAACGCACAAATCATTACAATTTGAATTAAAAAAAAAAAAATAATAAAAAATTGTGTGAAAATGAACGAAAATATTTACAAAATTTTATCGTGATTTCTGAGTTCGGAAATTCGTAAATGGGTTGATACGTGAAACAAAAAATATTCAGGTATTGTGTATTTTCGAATACTAAATAGTGTAAAACATATTTTGCTTGAGTGTGAAAATCCATGACGGCTTATTTTTAAAAAATATGGTAATCATATACCCTAGCCGACTATACATAAATGGTAGTAGAGGGTCTTCTTTCCAATCGTGGTAGTGGGATATCTAGAATACTCTGAACTATTATTTGTATATAGTTGGCTTGGTGTACTATGTCCCATATGTTCCAAAATGGCCACCGATCTTGTAGAGCATTTTTAAGCAAAAAATTCATATTTTCAGAGCAAATTTTCTCATTACCATATCACTGATTATAATAAAAGCCCTTGAAACCTTCCTTTGAAAATGGTATGTTACTCTTAGTATACATTCTAAAATTAGCTTCTAAACAACTGGGCTTGTTTAGAAGGATACTTTTGAACAGCCAACAGTGCTCTGTTAAGGGCAAATTTTTTTCTGTTAAAGCCAAATGTGGCTCTGTGACTTTATGAAATTTCGAATTTATCTTCATACACATAGTGCTGGAGGTAGTTCGCTAAGAAACCCCTAATTCTGATGAGTATATTGACGATTTTTCTTTACTATTACCCAATAAAAAAACTTCTTTTGTTGCATTAGAATTAATTTCTTTATTACTTAAAATACAATTACAAATTAGATTATAATTATTAGTCGAATCCCCCCCCCACGATCTTTACACTAATAGACTAGCCTACTACCCATTCGTCTATCAGAATACCCAGCATGTGGTTATTGATATCAAAAACAAAAGATTTACTGCTGAGAATGTTAAACTGTGTTGACAATACTGTTTAGTAAAGTTTACAACAAATCGTTTGACATTAGAAGAACGCTTCCAAATTGTGAAAAAGAAAAGAATTTGTACGTTAAGTTTATAGAACACTTTATCAATTTTAAGTTCAACGCAATTGAGCTTGTTAGCAAGCCTTTCTTGCAGATATTGAACGTTTTCGCGCTAATTTAAGTCTTGTCGATTTAAAACCATCAACGTGGCAGTAAAAGTACATACCGTACAGAGAATATTGCTGCTGTAGTGCAAAATCTTAAAGATCTGAGACCACAGTTTAACCCTCGGTCAGACATCTCCAGCAAAACGAAATATAAAAAAAAAAAATATTTTTTCGGCAACATCCTCTCAGCTGATTTTGGGCAAAAATAAATAAATAAATTAGGGGCAAAAATAAATAAATAAATTTGCCATGGAAAAGTTTCTCAAAATCGGAA
>QOCX01006977.1:0-10660 GCA_005959815.1 Sarcophaga bullata
TTTAATTTTTTTAATTAAAAAATTTCTAAATTTTGGAATCATTTTAATTAGAATCATTTTTATTAGTTTTGCATTGCTGTTTACAAATCATTAAACATTACGTTAAATTATACGTTACGTTAGAGAAGGAAAATGTGTTAAATATTGATAAAGATTACGTTATGAATTATTGGAAGTGTTTATACATTTTGAACGTTTGATTGGGAGATTTTTTGTGCAAAAATCTCACTTTAATTTTATTTAAAAGGATTTCACAAAAATTTTTTTGGAAAAATCTTATCCTTTAACGTTCTTACGAAGTGCGTACTTAAAAGGCTATGAACTTGGGAATATTAATCACTAATCTTTAAAAATAATGAATGAAAAATATACATGTTGAGTATAAAAATCATAAAATTAATTATTTTTACGTTACGCATAAGAAATTACGTTGGCAGGATAAGATTCTATAACTGTCCAATATATCAGTAATGTAATTATATCAGAATTACATTACGTTACGTTAGTAATAGGATCAATCAAATTTCTTTTTATTGACATCCTTCAGGATAACATGAATTCCTTTTAAATAGTTAAAAACGTAATGTAATGAAACAATATCAATATTTAAATTTCTTATCCCTTTTAATAATAAATTACGTTACGGAATGAAAAATCTTTACTCTCCATATGTAAAAACCAACACTGAAAGTAACTTGAGCCTCTTCTTTGCTGAAAAAAGGAGAAGTAAACTAAAAAGGATAATGTTATAACTAAATGCAAGCAAGTGAATTTCGATATACGTAACGTAATAAAATATCTAACGTTGCACGATTTTTAACATAAACCTTATCATAATGGAATTTGTCATAACTAAGGTTTTTTACAGCCTTAACTTTTTCGATATTCAATTTCAAATTCTACATAATGAAGCACCCTTCTGGCCTTAAAACGAAATAAAATATGATATCGCCTAACTTATATGAATACGTGAGGGTTTTTTGGTAGCCATTATAAATTTCTATTGCCATTATTATTTGTAGGTGTACAAAATTCCTATAAAAACCTTAATTAATAACAAACACTTGCCATTTTCATTTCCTATTAAACAAAATTCCCCATATGCAAGCAAACACTTGCCTCTAAAACTATTAAAAACATACCATCCCAACACAATCTAACCAACAGACAAACAAACAAAAAAAACGATTCAAAAATATTCAACAATTAAACAAATTTTTTTTTATATAAAAAAAAAAATTAAATTACAGTTGTTTAATTATTTAATTAAATTCAAATTTTCTAAATAAAAATATTTACAAAATATGCTCGTTTTTATTATTATTTTTTCCCCTTTAAACGTCAAATATTAACAAATAATATTGGCGTGTTTTTTTTTTTATTATTATCTTCTAGAGGTTCCTTATGGTTATTTTTAAAATTAAAAAAAAAACGAAAAAAAAACAATTTATGTTTGGCAAAAAAGTATGTGTTGCAAATATTTTACTTGTAGACACTCATTTATCTACATATTGCATGTCTAATATACATATGAACACTATCTTTTAGAATTTTGAAAAAAATAAGAAAATAAATCGTTTTATTGTAAGCATTTTTGTTCAAATATTTGTACTCGTACATGGTCATTGCGAATAACTCATAATCGCAAAGAAAAAAAAAACAAGTTTGCTTTCAAATGTCGTATTTTGATAGATTTTATAGAAAAAAAAAATACCAAAAAAAAAAAAACTAATTTGGCTAAGACAAGCTAAACAACTGACAATTATTGTCAATTTAATACTTCCAAGGTTAAAATATTATTTGAGTAATAATTTTCAGAAATTTGGGGAAATTGTATGACGTAGTAGCTAAAGGGTCACATGCATAAGCGACCGATTATATATGTGACTTTAGTAATTCTTCAGATTTATAGGCAAATGCATAGTCTTTTTCTTATTTGATTTTATAAGGAATGCTTCTTTTATATAGTCAATTATGTAAATTATTAATTTATTATTGTTAAATTTATTGAGCTTGTATTATTAATTGTTATCTGCCCTAAGTCATACCTGGGTTGGATATCTGCCATACATAATAAAACGCATTTCATTATTTTTCCCAGCTTTAAGGAGCAAGATAGAGAAGTGCCTATACTGAAAATTATTAAATTTCTTTGTAAGATATTAAATTAAATTAACTTTTTTTATAATATTCCTAATAATATATGTTTTATACGCACTTTTATAATATGTTCATTCAGATATTAGTTAATATTAAACAATATTACTCAGTTTTAAGGCATCTATTAAGATTAGATTCTTCTATAATTATTATACTGATTATCGAAAACGCCAAGTTAAAATTTCTTAAATAATTTAAAAAGTTTAATAACACTCGTAGCCAAAAGTAAAGTACTAGAGAACTCTGAATAACAATTATAAAACCCTGATTAATCCTGACAAGATGTTAGTAAAGACATTTCCGCTAAAACAATTCTTAAACATTTTTTTGAGGACATGTTTGTTTAATCCCCTTAGGAGATGGTGGCTTGGAAAACTTATATAACTTTTAGATGAAGTATGATTCAATTTGTTATATAAATATTATATAACGGAACAAATTGTTTTTATTAAGATCTACGACAAATCTGTAACTGATAAATCTTTTTAAAAAATGTTGTTTTTTTCAAAATATTTTCGTATATAAACTTCAGACATTGTGATAAATGTTACAGTTTACCCTTTTCAAAAAAATCCTTGACATTCAACTGACCTTGATTGGGGTCAAATTTTCTATTTAATTATAATTAATGTCTACCGTTTTTAATATTTAAAATTTGGTAAATTTTATTTGAAAAAAATCTTAAGCTTTGTTTCATAATAAATTTTTGAATACTATTCTCCTTAATTATCATATGATATATTTTTCCTTTTTTACTATTCTATATCCTTTTTTACTATATTATATTACTATATCTTTACTATTTTCTACCACAATTTCTGCTACTATTTCTACTACTATTCATTTGTATATCTTAAAATGGAAATTAATTATAAAGAGGCTTATAATATCAATACATGAAGTCGCAAAAGAATTACAAAAAAAAATGGAAAATAATTTAAAATTTTATTAAAAATAATTATCATCATGCAGTAAATTTAAAAATATCATTATAATGTAATTAACATTACTGTGTCTCTTACAAATACTTAGAACTTGTACTAATATTTTAGGAGATGTTAGTCCTTGAAATAGCTGCCATGCACAAGCGAATACATATCCAAACTTTGTTTTTTCTTTTAATTGTAATTAAATATTAAACATTAAAAATTTTCGAATTTAAATTCTTTGATAAAAAAAATAATGCTTAGAATCCCTTAACAGGTGTTGAATGAATGAATGAATGAATTTGGCATTTACCAGCAAACAAATTGCATCTCAAAAATGTGCTTAAAAGCAACATTTTACATACAAAGTATTAATTTTCTTTTTATTAATTTTACATTTTGTATACATTTTTATAATTTTTAATTTGATTTCGAACCCAAAAATATACTTTTGGTTTAATTTGTTTAGCATTTGCTTTACTTGTATGAAAAGCAATACGTCTGCTCTGTAAAATAACAGAACTGTTAATGATATTTTAAAAATGTAATGCTCACTTAAATTACGAAAAGAAATTTTTGGCAATATCAGTTAATGATCATTTCTATTCTTCACTTTACAATGAATTAAAATAAAAAAATACATTCAATGATATGGGTTGAGTCATCCACATCTTTTTTTTAGATCAGTAGCATGTCATAGTAATTTTACGTATAGCGAAATCGATTTAAAAATACTATTCTATTGCTGTGTAAATTTGTTTGCATAAAAATGAATCATACCTCTTGATTAAATTTAATCATAACTGACAGCTCTTTTAACTTAATTTCAATAAAATTGTATCTAAAATAAATCAAGCAATAATTAATCATATGTAAAGGGTGTGACTTATTCTTTTACATACGATTTTAGAATTTAAAATTTAATTTAAAATTTTTACATTTCCAATATGAATACACAAGAAATAGTGAAATACATAGCCTTGTTACGTAAATGGATATTCAAACTTAAATTTTTCATTAGGGAGCAATAATCGGGCGGACTGCTTTAATATCATCCAAAAATTTATAATTTAACAATCAAATCCAGAGAATGGTTTACATAGGCAGTAAATAAATATAGGAGCGTAACGGGCGTGACATTTATATCCCAACAAATTTATAATTATCAATCAAATTCAGAGAAGTGATTTACATAGGCAGTAATTAATGATTGAAAATTGGATAATCAAATAAATTTTTTAAATATCACAAGAGGTTATTGACGTTGGAATATAATTTTTATTTTAATTTCAATTGAAAAAAAATGTTTTCATGTTTACAAAGAAATATATAAGGCTAGCAATGAATCATCAAATGAATTTATTAAAATTTATGTTAGTTTTTTGGTTAGTATTTTGGATAACTAGTTGTTGTTTAGGAAATACAATTAATTTCAAATCATCTGTTAAGAACATTTTAATGTATTAAAAAGAAAAATAATACAAAAATAATTAAGTTTTTCTTCAATTATAAGAATTACTATAGCATATGTAATGAATTGTCTGTGCATGTTTTTAGCAGCAAGACATTATGTTATACAAAGAACTTATCGAAATTCTTATATACCATACCCATACCCTTCATTGACATATAGGAATTTAAACAAAAAAAAATTATTTTTTATATTGTTTTTCTAAAATTTTTTTTTTTTGTTATTTTATTCTTTGTACAAAAAATCATTGTTGAATAATGTCTTCAAAAAAAAAAAAAAAAAAAATTTGAAAAGTATTTCTTTATTGCGTGTACATAATATGGATGGCTATGATGGCTAGAAAACAATGAAATGTTTTTCAGTAAAAATAATCGTTTTATAATGAAAACACACATCAGAAAAAAAAACCATTTAAAGCCTGTATTATTGACAGACAGTTCATACCACATACATATATTTGGCGTAATATAAATCAGCAAAAAATATCACAACATACATCAACAAGCATGTACTCCTACCTAATAATTCTAAAGCATAAAAATTAAATCTTGCCTTAACAAAAAATTATGTTTATTAAACACAAAATAAAAATTGTGTTTTTTTTTAATTTGTTTAAAAATTTCGTAATTGTTGCCAAGTTTGAAATTAAGTAATTCTAATACAAAGGAATTATTTTTATTTGTTTTTTTGTTTTTGTTTTTTATTTGCAATTTAATTTTAAAGTATTATGCAAAAAAGCAAACATTTGAAATAAATTGAAAGAAAATGTTTACAATTCAACCAAAAGTTCATTTTATTTAGTACATGATATTAAATTTAGTATAAATATTTTGCTTAGGCTAAAATTAAATTTAAAATCTCTACACATTCCTCTTATAACCTGAATATATCACATACCTTTGCATCAAAATGACAAAACTTTCTTGCGAGTATAGAAAAATAAAGAACAAAAATCGCATTTAAATTGAACAAATATTTTAAAAGATTTTTTTTTTGTTTTTTTTTATTTTTTTTTATTTTTTTTTGATTTTTTTTATATTTGGCCAACAGATATTAGCAATTAGTCATTGCGTGACATAGTTTCTGTTTAAAAATTGTTTAAACAATAGTGACTGATTTTTCTTTTAATTTTTTAATGTTATTGAGAATCCGTTAACATTGTTAATTAATCATTTTCTAATTTAATTTAATTTAATTTAATGAAAATTAAAGATCAATTGAATTTATTTTACTTTTTCTATGTAAAATTGTGACAAGTTCATGTCACTTAATTTGACATTACTTTGTAATTGGGTTAAATACCAGAATGTTTGATGTTTTGACATAATGAGTCTTTTTTCAAAAAAAAATCGAATTTTCTTTGATTTACAGATACCACAATCTATTTTTAGATAATTAAATTAATTAATTAATTTACCTGTAATTTTTTGAATTCTTTTGAAAATTCTTCGAATGTTCAATGATTTAGAAAAAAATTTAATTTGAGTAATTAATTTAGAACTTATTGTTAAGCAATACAGTAAAACAAATACGAAAATGTTCTACATCCTTAGTCCCATCATGAGCTTTAAAATGAGCAAGAAAATCAAAGAATTTGATTTAATGAGTTACTCGTGTATCCTGCACAACAGAACCTTTTAAAAGCAACAGTTAAGTCGTTTTTAACAACTTTTTTATATGTTAATTACATAAACACTCTAAACCTATGCCATCCTCTGTTACAAGAGAACTTGTACATTAAAATTACCAAAATGCGTAGCAAAGTACGGTTTGATATTAAAAGTGAAATTGAAAGTGAAAAAGTTGTTTTAAGCAGAGAGGTTTGGGCAAAAACAATTCCTTTTTGTGAATTATAAGAAATTTACAGTTATTCCAAACAATTTTATATTTCTTTCTAATCTTTTAATTCGCTTCAGTGTTAGCAAAAACAAACTTCCATCGAAATCGAACAATTGAATGCTCGTGTTATTGAAGCCGAAACCCGCTTGAAGACCGAAGTCCAACGCATCAAGAAGAAGTTGCAAATCCAAATCACCGAATTGGAAATGTCCTTGGATGTTGCCAACAAGACCAATATCGATTTGCAAAAGGTTATTAAGAAGCAATCCTTGCAATTGACTGAATTGCAAGCCCACTACGAAGACGTACAACGTCAATTGCAATCCACTTTGGATCAATACGGTGTTGCTCAACGCCGTTTGGCCGGTTTGAACGGTGAATTGGAAGAAGTCCGTTCCCAATTGGATAGTGCCCAACGTGCTAAGCGTACCGTTGAATTGCAATTCGAAGAAGCCCAAACACGCATCAATGAATTGCACACCACCAACATTAACTTGGTATCCATTAAATCGAAATTGGAACAAGAATTGTCGGTTGTAGCTGCTGATTATGAAGAAGTAACCAAGGAATTGCGCATTAGTGATGAACGTTACCAAAAGGTTCAAGTAAGTAGTTACGGGAAAAGAAGTCAATGAAAATTAAGAGTATCTTGACTACGAGAAATTTCTTTCTTTTCTATACAAGTTTTAGGTGAACTTAGAACACACTATTGAACAAGTCCATGAGGGAACAAGAACGCATCGCTTAAATTGGAAACCCAGTTAAGAAGCTTTGGGAAGTCGAAGTCGAAGGGTAAGGGAGCCATAATTCCATACATCACCATTGCTGATGGAATACAATGGCTATGATTTTGTTTGGTAGAATTTTTCCGTCAGCGCTGTGGAAGAAGGTTGAAGGGTGGAACGCTGTATGCTGGGTAGGCAAACGTATCATTAGCAAATTGGAAGGCCGTGGTATCCGTGGATTTTGGGAACTTGCAATTGAAGAAGAAAAGGGAGAGGAGACACGGCTGAAACCATTAAGATTTTGAGGATAAGAGAGGAAC
Organism: Sarcophaga bullata; assembly: GCA_005959815.1. Classification (NCBI taxonomy): domain Eukaryota; kingdom Metazoa; phylum Arthropoda; class Insecta; order Diptera; family Sarcophagidae; genus Sarcophaga; species Sarcophaga bullata. The sequence goes on from QOCX01006977.1 coordinate 7,442, forward strand.
GCACCGTCAAAAAAAAAAGAACAATGAAAAGAAAGAAGAGAAGAAAAAAAAAGAAAAGATGTGTGGTGGCAAGTTGCGAAGAAGCCAGCCAGAAACGCGACCATCACTGGTTTCGTTGCAAGAAGCTTTGGACACAAGTCCTGCCAAGGCGGCGTCTGCCCAATCTGCTTCAAAGCGTCAATTAGGCCGTGAAACAAGGTCACACGGGATAATCAATGAAATGACTTGAACAACCAGATTCGGACAACCATTCTATGAACACATTCGTTTTTGGTTAAGTACTTTAGGAGGGGCAGTGTCTCATCCGCCCTGTTACCCGCGTACGCCGTTTCCAACGTGAATTGGAAGCTGCTGAAGATCGTGCCGAATGTGCTGAAACCAATTTGAACATGATCCGTGCCAAGCACCGCACTTTCGTTACCACCTCCACTGTTCCCGGCTCCCAAGTTTACATTCAAGAGACCACAAGAACGATCACCGAATAAATTTAATTTATTTAATTTTTTTACCCTCAAAAAACAAACAAAAACAAGTTAAAAGAAAAGAGAAGAATTATCGCTTTATCGTATAGCAAACAAGAAAAGAAAAAAAGAAAATTCTTTATCAAGTTTTTATTTTTCAAAAATTCAAACAAGAACAACAACAAAACACTACCAAAACAATTTTACACTTCTTTTCTAACACCTGAAGTCATTTGATAATGAAAACAATTGTATTTTAATTTAATTTTAATTTAACAAGAACAACAAGAACAACCAACCAACCAACAAAAAAAAAAATGAACAACAAATAATTTTTTTAAATTTAAGCATAATATTTATAACAATAAAAATAAAACAACAACAAAAAATAAAAATTAATTACAACAACACCTTAAACAAACAAATTCTTACACAGTTTTGTTAACATTTTTATTCTAAAAAAAACGCTTGAATAAAATCAATCGTAAAGCGTTTTTGTCTTTTGTGTCGAGGAACACCAATTCAAAAAAAAAAAAGAAAATTTCAACACTTTTAGTTTTATTATTAAGGTTTTTTTATATAAACAATTTAGATTTTTTTAACTTATTTTCTTCTTCTTTTGTTTTTCTTTTTTGGGTTTCAAAATTATTCAAGCATTTTTGTTTAATTAATTTGTTTTTCTTTTTTTTTTTAATAAACTTTAATAGATAAATAAAATTATAAAAAAAATAATAAAAAAAAATTATTAACAATTTTATTTTTGTCATACAAAAAACAAACAAAAACGAAAGCCCTTATCATCATTTACGTCTTTACAATTTCTACAATGAAAATAATAATAAAATGTTATTGTGTAGTTTCTAATTTTCTAATTTAATAAATAATTCAAAAACAAAACACAATTACATTATGATTACATACTAATATTTTTAACTCTCTCTCTCTCTCTCTCTCTCTCTTCTCTCTTTCTATCTTCCCTATGCAACCCTGTCCTCTTTCTCTATCTATCTCCAGACTTTCCCTCTCCTTTGTTTTTTTAATTCTTGTCTTAGTAATATTGTTTTACTGCTTTAGCTTATACATACATACATACAAACATACATACATAATACAATATACAATCTAAACAAACAAAAACATACGAGTATGTTCATATTTATCATATTTTTTAATTGAAACGATTTAATTTTAATTGCAAAAAAAAATAAAACATTTTAATAAATTATTAATAATAATAATAATAATAATAATAATTCATAATCATGTAACATATTTATAATTAATAATAATATTATTAATAAACCAAACAAAAAAAATTTTAATAAATTTTTCATATTCATTTATCATTTGCTTTGGCAATCCATTTTTACACTGTAAGTACCATACATACTGTACAATACCAAATGCCATCATGGCGTATACTTGATATTATTTTAATTCAAAACAAGCATTAATCATACGCATAGTTAAACATGGTAGAAGAAAAAGTAGAGTTTTAAGTAAATTAAATTAGTGGCGGTTCACTATCAATAACATGCGTCAATAAATTTACTTTTTGATGGATAAATAAAAGTAGGGTGTGGGGTGTAAATGCTTCTAGGAACCATAATAATAAAAGACAAAATATATTCGGAAGTGTTTTTTGATGGTAATCAAAGAATATTTAATTTTAAGGATACTTAAATGATTTAGCTGCTATCCGAGAAGCTCTGTTAGCCTCTTTTGTCCTATTTTTATGGAGCAAAGGCAGTAACAGCTAAGTTTGGGATTAGAGTTATCAAGCCATAAGGTTGGATACAAAGAAAAAGTTGTTTATTTTTCATTTGTAAAGGCTCTGATAAACATCATCTGTCTTCGATCAAAGCTCTAATTCATGACGTTAATAACAAAAAAATGTTGCCTAATAATGAATTATAGGCACAAACCTAATTAAAAGTCTTAAAAGCTTTTAAAATGTGTACAGTGGAGACTCGTTAACAATGATATTTAGCATTTGCGTTAAAAAAAACGAACTTTGGATTTATTTTATTTTATAGATTCAAAGAGCAAAAGTATTTAATTTTACGGATGTCGTGTTTAACCTCCAGTTTATGCCAAAGGCATAATTAATTGATTTGACATACAAACATAGTATTCCCATCATTAAAACTTCTTCTAGTCACAGGATACTCACCTTACCAATTAATTTTTTCTTGGACTCTTAAGTTCTACTTTATCATTGTCTTCGATTTCATGTAAAAATAGTACACAACTCTTGGTTTCAGCTCTCTTCATTAGTTGCAGGTAAGTGGTAAGTGTTTATAATAAAAAAAGAATAAAAAAGAATAAAAAGAAATTCGGCTGCAAGTATTCCGGGTCATCGGGTCATAGAACACAAGTCATAGTAATCTTTGTTAAAAGTATGTAATTACGATATTTACTGAGTGACCAATATACAACACGTTAAAAATATTTTGTTGTTGATGAGGACGTAGAAGAATCCATTCATTTAAAAATGTCCTAGCTTTGAACATCGCAGTACAATACGGAAATGGAAAAGAGAGTGATGGTCTCATTTTCCCTTTTTTTTTTGTAATCCCTGCTAGACTCATTAGGCAGAGCATCCGTTTTTTACGCTAAATCAATAAGCCAGGATCACTTATCGCTCCAAACTAAATACATAATTGGCCATTACAACCCTTCAGTCAGTATTACGGCCTAGCTTCTCACACCTCTTATGTTGTGTGTGTTAATTTTATACATGAGTGGCGGGACCTAC
>QOCX01006978.1:0-10659 GCA_005959815.1 Sarcophaga bullata
CAGCTTAAAATCTGAATGAACCACGTATGCCGCCACTGAAATCGTTACGATTTTGATCGAAATTGCGTGAGCCTTGAGCATATGCATCTATGGAACCACGGCCATCACTACTGGTATACAGATTATGATTGTAATTCACGGAAGCTTCCTTTCCATGTTGATCCTGTTTCACCGTAACATCGACACTACCACCTTCGGGTGATCGGGCATGACGTGCCAAAATAGGCGTCTTAAAATTATCCACAAACACTTTTTGAGGATCAACAGGCACAAATGGTGTAGCAGTGGCTGTTAGAATTAAACAGGCAGCTATTAAAAGAACGATTCTAGCGATGAACATTTTATATCTTTTCAGAGTGCTACTGAGTTGATATCAGATTGAAAGACTTTAAAGTATTGTATGAAGAAGTGTGGATAACAATTCATTTTTATACAGTTTGACGATATGATTACATACAGTGGTTTGAGGTTTCTGTGTAAAACAATAAATTGTGGGGGATTTTTGTTAAAAGAGTCGTTCAATGGAATACAGAAACAAAAGTGTTTGCTTTTATGGTTTGTAATCTACAAAAAACAATGAAGGTATCTTACTTCCTATTGTACTAGGAAAAAATATGATGATGATAAGAAGGAAGGAAAAAATTACCCTAGAAATCAATAATCTTTCATGCTGTCAAACAGAAAATCCCCTTCTTTTAAGCTCTACCAAGATTCAAGCATAAAAGTATTGAAACAACATTCGATTTAAAATTTTCTTAAATGCCAAGAAACTAAAACTAATACCAAAGCCTACTTTAAAGTTAATTCTACGGATTACTTTCTGCATTATCCTAAGTGCATGAATAAAAATCATTGTATTTGTATTCTTCTTTGAGCAGATAAAACATCAAGGAGACCTAATTGGTTATTGAGACCTTTTAGTCAGGATTACGTCTTAGTATCTCACGCCACATATGTTGTGTGTGTTAATTTCATACGTGGGTAGCGGTGCCTACAGTTTAAAGTCCACTCCGAACGACAGATACTTTTGTGAAACACTTTTCATTGCAATTTTAACAAAAATCTGATGAGAGGAAATCGCCGCAGAAATATTTTTCATATTTCTGTTCGTACGATATATGGGATGGGATTTGAACAACGGCCTAAAAGCTAATAAGGCAACATATTACCTGCTAGCCTACGATGTCTAGAAAATAAAAATATGAATATTCAAGCAAAAATATATGTGTTCTTTGGTACAATTCAAAAAGTACTTTGGTACTTTTTCTAGAACTTTTTTCTAGTACTTTTCTTAATACTGAAGTAATCGCAATAAATTTTTAAATGTACTTCGGGTACTTTTCTGTAACTTTTAAAAAGTATTTTTAGTTCATTTTTCTTGTACTTGTGATAGCGCTTTTTAAAAGTCAAGGTTTTTATGGCTTTTATTATGATTAGGGATTTAGTATACCCGTTGGTACAAATAGAAGAATCTTTAGCTTAGCGAATACTGTACTCTTCTTTTAGCCGGAACATAATTTTCCTATTCATTACCCTTACATATGTGCATAAATACATACATACATGCAAGTAGTCACTACCGATATATGTACATATATGTGTATGTACTTGTATGTGAATACCCCATTTTCATTACCATCCTACGACGTAAGACCCAATTTTTAGGTATTGGAAGACGTTTGATATATTTTTTTAATTTTTTTTTGTTTCTTTTCTCATTAAGAACCTGTATTTATAACAGGTGTTTGCAAATTTATTTATGTTTGTATTTTATTTATAAATTAAAAACATAAAAAAAATTTTTAAAGTAAAAAATATTTTCAATTTTTTTCAACTAAAGTCCTTAGTAATATAAAATCTTGTTAAGCAAAATAGGCATACCCATACAGCAAACAGGCAATAAATAGGCTGCAAAACAAAAAAATAAAAACAAACAACCCTCAGCAACAGCAGAACATCATTATTACGATCTTACAACATGATTATGATAGAGAAACCCTTGACGATATTCATTATTGTGAATGAACATGCGTAAAACATAACAGAGTTCAATAAACCAACAGCGCACGTATGCAAATGGTAACAGCGAAAGAGAGAGAGAGAGCAGGAGAATTTCTGAATGAGAGAAATTAAAAGCAAAAGTTATTTAAAAATAGAGAGCCTAACAAAAGCATGAACAATCATGTTTACAGCATACAGAGGGAAAATATAATCTGATTGTTGTTGTTGTTCTAAAAAATTCACATATTTTGGGTGAGTTATTAAGAACAGTTTCAGTTATAATGGCATTAAAGGTGTTGTTTTTGTTTTACCTGTTTTCTGCTTCTTTTTCTGCTTTGATCAAAAATTTTTAAAAATGCAACATAATGCTTCATTTTAAAACACCTTCTAGAACATTTTTTAGTGCAGAAACACACACGCACTTACGCTTACACTACAGCTTATGCATTTAAAACCTCTTTTTTATTAAAAAGATATTGAAAATAATTAACTTTTTTGATATAATTTTACACTCACACTTACACAGACGCATACTTAACACTTTCCACTTATTTTATTTAAATTATTTGATAATTTTTTTACGAATTTTAATTCTTTCGCGACAATTAATTATTTTCGACGCCACTCGAACAATAGACGCATGTTGCACTCTCTAAGTAAACGGTTAACTGGCAAACAAGGCAAACAAACAAACCAAATAAACTTTAGTGTTGCCATCTTCGGATTTGTTTAATTGGTACTCATACAATACAAAAGGGTACTCTTTAATTTAAAAGTGCATTAACAGTTTACATATGTAGCTGACCTATATCGCCTACTTAACATTGAAAAACGAATGAAAAGTGCAAAGAGCATCTTAGTAAGCAAGAAACATAGGTAACACTGTTTACACATTTAATAGAGAGACATTGCAATTGGAAAATAGAGAGCCGGTGTGTGAATTTATAAAAATAAACAACAACAATGCAATTATAAATGCATACGTCATTAAAAGAGCATGATATTGGTGAACTTTGAACAAGTGTTTCTCCAAATTTAAGAAAAGCAAGAACAAAAACAATAACAACAACAACTATATTACGCAAAATTGTTTTGTGTTGTACTTTGTTATTGTACGTAGCAACTGTTAACAATAAAATATTTTTGTTTTACTCTCATGAGTATGCATTTTTTTTTTGTGACCACAGTATTTACCACTATTTTGAAGTGAAAAATTAGACACTGAAGGGGTTTTTTTGGATTATAATACTGTACGTTTGTACGTAAAATTAAAGCCAAAATTATTATGTGAATTTCTTTCGTATTATAAAAATGTTAGTAAATAAGTAGTAAAAATTTTTGTTGGCCTTCAAATGGTTTTTTTGAATACCTGATCTGCCTGTTAAGTCCAACACTTTTTTATGAAAAATATCGATTTGAGGAAACAGTATCAGGAACTACATCGAATTACTTACACATAAACAGATTCAAATTTTCTTTTCCCTCACACCACTAGAGGCAATTCCCTCACACCACTAGGAAGCATCGTTTTTTTTTTTTTTTCAATTCCTTTTTTGTCTTAATTGTAAGCCACGTCTAAATAGTATTCCCTCTAGAAATCTTCAAATCGCCTAATTTGTTTCAACTACAAGCAGTTCAATATTTTTTTATTTCATTTTTGAAATTTTTATTTTCAAAATTTAAAGCTTTTTTAACCAAATTAATAAAAAAAAACATTTTGTTATTTCGAAAACAATATTTTCTTCATCATCTCCAATTGCACATCTTAAAATCTGAATGAACCACGTATGCCACCACTGAAATCGTTACGATTATTATCGAAATTACGTGAGCCTTGGGCATAAGCATCGATGGAACCACGGCCATCACTGCTGGTATACAGATTATGATTGTAATTTACGGAAGCTTCCTTTCCATGTTGATCCTGTTTCACCGTAACATCGACACTACCACCTTCGGGTGATCGGGCATGACGTGCCAAAATAGATCTGCTCAAGCCATCCACCAGAAGTCTTTCAGGTTCCACACTCTTAACTGGTGTAGCCGTAGCTGTTAGAATTAAACAGGCAGCTATTAAAAGAACGATTTTAGCGATGAACATTTTATATCTTTTCAGAGTGCTACTGAGTTGATATCAGATTGAAAGACTTTAAAGTATTGTATGAAGAAGTTTGGATAACAATTGATTTTTATACAGTTTGAGAACGATATGATTACACACAGAGGTTTGAGGTTTCTGTATAAAACAACAAATTGTGGGGGATTTTTGCTAAAAGAGTCTTTTAATGGAATAGAGAAACAAAAATGTTTGCTTTTATGGGTTGTAATCTACAAAAAACAATGAAGATATTTTACTACCTATTGTACTAGAAAAAAAAAAATGATGATGATAACGTAGGAACGAAAAAATTACCCTAGAAATCTAGAAATCCCCTTCTTTTAAGCTCTACCAGGATTCAAGTATAAAAGTATTGAAACAACATTCGATTTAAAATTTTCTGAAATGCATGGAAACTAAAATTAATACCAAAGCCTACTTTAAAATTAATTCTACAGATGGCTTTCTGCATTATCCTGAGTGCATGATTAAAAATCATTGTATTTGTATTCTTCTTTGAGCAAATAAAATATCAATAGGACTTAATTGGTCATTACAACCCTTTAGTCACTTTTGTTGTGTGTGTTAATTTCATATATGAGTGGCGGGACCTACAGGTTAAAGTCGATTCCGAATGATCAATTTGTATGAGAAACTTTTGATGTACTCTGAGCTATTGCCTGTTACGAGGAGTCGCCGAAGAAATATTTTTCTTTTTGTTGGAGATGTTTAAGGTGGGGTTTGAATAGTGTCCCCACTTCTAATAAGCCAACACACTACCTACTAGACTATGTCGACTACAAAGCACGTCGAGCCGTTCTGTTTGCACAACATTTTGTTGATGTCCAGATAATCCAATTAAGTCTTGACAGTAATGGCCCGTCCAAGTTTCCAAAATCTACATCAAACAGTGAGATGAGAAGCGGGCCTCATCATTGGATATGCTATTTCCATGTAAATTAAAGTCAGAGGCTAATTGCTTCTGTTAGCGAACCACTCGCCCATGTTGATTAGAGTAGAAACAGACTGAATATATGTCAACTAATTCGACAGTTGCAGCTTTATTAGGATGACCGTTATCAATTGCTAAAGTTCGGAAGCCCTTTTTGGAAGTTCCTATTAATTCATTCAGTTTTTCGCAATGGTGCGTACCGTTTGTTGTATGCTTAGCAATAAAAACTCAATTCCAACTTAACCATGCAAATTTATTTTATTTTTTTATTGAATTTCTTTATTATTTTAACAAATTTTCCAACATAGTCTTGGCTTTATTTCGTAAGCATTTATTATTTGAATTATAGGGTAATTGATCTACAAAATAAACACCAGCATTGATTTGCTTATGAGGCACAATCAAGCGTTGTTTAACATGTTGCATCACCTGTTCAGCTGTTAAAGAACTGTTCTTGGATTTCACTATTAAAGCACCGGCAACATCACCACGTTGTTCATCAAATACTGCAACTACACATACGTCCATAACATCTGGTAACTCTAATATAACATGTTCAATTTCATTGGGCCAGTAGGATGGTCCCTGATATTTTAAAATATCCTTTCTTACCTTCCCGACATAAAGGAAATCTTTCTCATTCCATGTAGCCCAATCACGTATGAAACCAGCCTGCATTATCTAAGGTCTCTGGCAGTTTTAAGGATTGTTACTCACGTACGCCCACGCCAAGTAAGCTTTGGAAAAGACTAAGATTTCACCGATTTCATTCATGGCAAGATTTTCACCCTCTTCGTTTACAATACGCAACTTTAAATTGGGCATCAGCTTGCCAACGGACTTGGTGCGGCTTGTATCCGTATTAAGCGTTATGACACCCATTTCCGTGACACCATAAACAAACCCAAAGATTACATTTTCCTTAAAGAGATCCGTAAAACGTTTTAGTGTGGCTTCCGAAAGTTTACTGCCTCCAAATTGTATGGCTTTAAGCGAGGCCAGATTTTCTTTGGTGGCCTCTGGATGACTGACCAACATGGCAACATAGCGAGAGGACAGAAACGAGTAGGTTATTTTATATTTCTTAACAACTTGCAGAAAATAGTCAATATCGAATAAACGTTTTGTAATAATGCGGGTAAAACCCATCAAACAGTTGTGAATAAGAAACCATAGGCCGGTGTACCAATCAATGCCACTGCCCATGAAAACCAACTCCTCGGAAGTCATCACACTGTTAATGATATGAAGGCTTAAAAGGGTAAAGTTCAAAAAGGAGTTTTTAATAAAAGCTTACGGATTTACAAATGTGAAGCTACGTGTCGAGAGACATACTGCTTTGGGTTTTCCTGTTGTGCCAGAGGAGCATAGAATAGCAATGGTTTGGCTAGGACCTTCTACTAATTTGGTAGGTCTGCATACAAATAGAAGAACAACAAATGGAGAAATAAGTGAGTGCTTAGAAATAGTTTGTGATTATCTAGGGCCTGTATATCGAATCCACAAAATTACGCAAGCTCAGTGGTTGTGTAAAAATTCGATTTCAATTGAACATGATTGTCCGAGAACACTTACAGAAAAGAATCTTCATTTGATAGGGGTTCCAAGAGATCCAAAATTTTTGTAACACCTTCAATATGCTCAGATATGGTTACAAATAACGGGCGATTATTCCCTGTTGTAGCATGAATCTTTTCATAATACTCGCCATCACAAAATATTAATTTGGGTTTGGTCAAGCCATAACAGCTGGATAATGTATCTGTCAATGGATAAAGAGAGAACAATGTTCACTTCAAAACTACTCCTTAGAGGAACCAACAAACCTTTATCTAAATCGGGATTGACAGCATGGAATGGTACTCCAGTAAAGAAACAACCCAAAACAACGGGCAATAAATACGTAGAATTCTAGCACTTAGCCTACAATATCCCTCATGGTTAAATTTAGTTTCTTCAAATATAAAGCCACATGTATGGACCAGCTAAGGGCCTGTTCATTTGTTATGCTGATGCCATATGTATCATCCACCTGGGGGAAGAACAACAAAATAAACGAGACAAACACAACAAATATTTCCTTGGCTGGCTATTAAATTACTTGCAACCATTTATTGGCTTTTTGTTTTAAACACTCGAAAATTATTTGGCCCACAGAGCTGCTTTCACTGAACTGCGATTCTCTAGAACCACTGGTCCATATACGCTTCTCCTTATCGTAAATGCAATTGAAAATATTGCATTAGATTGGTGGTGGACATTTTTCTGCAACACTTCTATAGTTTAAAATTTCAAAGCGATACTAAATGCTTATCTCAGTTATGGACCTTTGTTAAGTCCTAATAAATAATTGTTGTAAGTATTTTTGAAAATTTATTTAATTTCGATTAGATAAGGAATATACGATGTAATGTAGTGCCTTCCCTATCAGGTAGTGGTTACAAATTCCTAATTCTCTAATTACAATGCAATGTCACTGCATTAGCAGGTGGTGGTGTTTAAACAAATATTTTTGCAAACACTTTGCGGTAGGCTGCTGCTGTGTGTGTCCATATCGATAACCTTATTGATAACCTACGTGCATATAATTTTAATACGATATTTTGTTGTATATGGAGGGCTGAGGACTGAGGCAAACATTTTAGTATTCAACAAAATTTTTATGGCATGGATCTGCTACTCTTTACATTCAAATAGGAACGCTAAACTATTGGTGATTGAGATTGAATTCGAAAAACGAAACTATCGTACGTAATATTGAAAACACAATGTTGACGGCCCTTTGTTCTTTTTGCGCATTTGCAATCTAGTGTTGGTTATTATCATTCCCTTCATTATACCATTTTCCCTTAACAGTAGATCGAGAGCTAACTTCTATGCTCTCCGAACGATATACACATAATTGGTCATTACAACCCTGCAGTCAAGATTACAACCTAGCTTTTCGCATCACTTATGTTGTGTGTATTAATTTTATACATGAGTGGCGGTGATTTACAGTTTAATGTCGATACCGAACGATCGATTTTTGAGAAACTTTTCAGAGCAATTTTATTTACTCTCCGAGTTTAAGCTAGAAATCTCCAGAGAGGCAGTCTTCGAAAAATATATTTTCAGATTTTGCCTGACCTGGGGTTTAAAGCTAGATTTCATGTTTAATAAGCCAACACACTACCTGCTATACTAAGGCGATGGCCGAACAATGTCGAACAAATCCCTGACAGAAATGGATGCAATTTTCTCAGATCCTACTGATACCAGTTGAAAGTGTATTATACGGTTATAGTAAGAGCATAACAGTTGCATAATGTTTTCTCTGGGCCAAAATTCTGTCCCATTCTTGAGTATATTTGGTCTCCAGTTGATACTCTAGGTAGTATTTCCATAAAAAAAACTTACTATCCTACATGTTTATATAGTTCAGATCCATAGAAAGAAGTTCTAACACAATCTTTAGACGCTCGCCCACTGTACGAGCAGTTTCTGATTTCTACCAAGTTAATCTCATAAAAGCACTCCGAGCTCGTCTGTCAACAATTTTATTATCAGCGGGCTCACACCGAAACCGAAAGCCAATAAAGCACAACTTCTTTGAAACACTGGCTGGCTAGCCTCGATGTAATTAAAAATTAAATCTTAGAACTTTAAGCGACCTGGCAATCCTTGGAAGGTTTATTCCAGCATACACTAAAATAGTCTGTAGCATACACTAAAATAGACTGTAGGTGCCTGTGACGGCCTTTCATATTCATAGCATCAGCTCAAGACTTAGCGCAAATCCTTGCGATTGGGAAATATGTTCTTCAACCTTCTTTCGATTACGATATTCCTGCGTTCTGAAGATCTGGAATTCTTCTTATGCCCCAAAGTTTTTATGTTAAGTCCCTGACGCGAGTTAGAACTTTAAAGCTGTGTTCTCAGCACGATTCTTCTTAAAGCTGCGCAGACGACAACTCTGTTACACACTTGAAGGCCTCTTTCGGACAACTGTTTATGTCTCTAGACAGCCCTGTTCCTTAACACTGTTTAATTGCTTTCTAGAGATAACTTGTTCCTTTCTAGTGAAACACTTTACTTTTTAAAAAAAAAAGCTCTGTCTTGCACATACCTCCAAGGATGTGAACCCTGCAAGTCCTATCATGTGAATTTTTTCTAATAGTTTTAAAAATGAAAGCATCTGATATGAAATGGAAACTTCGGATATCTACACAAGCGGCTTAATTTTCCCAACTTTCAACTGCGAGTTAGTAAATATTTTGGCAGATGGTTTTGTACTGAACAAAATATTTTACTGTCGCTGCTTACAAAGAGAAGCTCGTGATCTTATTGGTATAGGGGAGCGCTGATAAAGGGAAGATAAAAAATGCCAGTTCATTGCTTGGATTCGAAAAACCTAACCTACCCTATCTCCTCACATCAGTCAGAAAACTTTATTGAATTCTCTATCTTCTCAATTTTATATTCAGAACTCATTCATCCATCCATACATCATAAATAAAATGAAATGATAAGAAAAAATAATTTAAGACCCAGTATTATAACTACCCGTTAAACTTGGGTTTAGTTAAAGGTGACTTTAGCTAACGTGAACTTTACAGTCACCTTTAAATTCATTTTAAAAGTTACTCGTTTTAGTTAAACGCTTATTTCTACTTTATTCTCCAGTTATAATAATGCAAAACAATTGATCTGCCAGTTAAAAGCCTCCATTTCGTTAAAGGCAAGTTGTAACGTAATGACCCTAAAACTGTTGTATTAAATTAGAGATTCAAACTAGTAAACTTAAATTTAAATTGTTAATTGGAATTTAAAAAATTAAAGTAAAGCAAATATTGAAAAAAAAGTAATTTTAATAATTCATTCTACTTAATTGTCCTATTAAGTAAGGTAGGGTACGAAAACAGAGAAACATTTGCAATTCAACATGTTGCGAAACATGTTGCTGGTGATCTTTGATTCTTATTGCCGTTTTCATGTGTATCAAGTAAAGAAAACAGGCATGAAATAATAGCAAAAAACAAAACAGAAAAAAAAAATTACAGTCAGTGTCCGAGAAACATAATAGTAATCGCAGAAGGGCTCACTATCTCCTGCAGAGACAACCGGCAATCTTTGAGAATTTTAGATGCTGTGTAAACACTGTTTGGGAATATAATGGTCGACCTACTCTAATGCTAGATTCTTATAATGACTGTGTAAGTATTACTTTAGATTGAGAATTGCTACAATAAATGGAAATCTATAAAGGGCAATTCACATCGACTTTGTCGAGTGCATATCCATGGCGATGGAAACCATTATAATAAATGTATCCAGAATCATAATAACCAGTTCATCTGCATTGAATTTGAATATTTTTTTCAAGCACTTTTTATCTTTAAAATGAAATAAAAAGAAAGCTTTCGTGAGAGTCAGTAAAATGTTTCATTCGTTTTGACAGCGACCGTATTAAGGCCATTTTGTGTGGATATGCAGGCTAACTTAAGCCGGTGACATGGGTTATGTTGGCAGCTTGGGGTACAGCTGTGGTTTGGGGTTTGTTCGAAAACGTTTGCAACGTAAGATAACCCCATAATAATATAACGCGGTCAAATTGCATGATCAACTT
>QOCX01006979.1:0-10659 GCA_005959815.1 Sarcophaga bullata
GTATTAAGAAAAATAGCAACAACTAAATAACTTCGGTGAAGTTATAACAGAGCATAAGAATAATACTCAATATATCTCTTATGCTTTCCGTTTCAGGGTTGCCATATAAATTTTTTATCCCGGTTTAGGAATTTACATTCGAAATAAATTTCGAGTAACTTAAAATTATAAAATTACAAATATTATTGATACACTTACTACATGGTATTTATAATATGTTTATAATATTGACGCTTTTCCCTCAAAACTGAACTTTATTTAATTAAAATTAAATTCTGATATATATATATATACATACAAAAAAAGACAAAAAAAACAAAAAAAAATACAAACAGGAAAAACAATTAAATACAAAAATAATAAAACCCCGAACATTGAATGTTAACTAAAAGATTTGGTAACCCTACCCTAATTAACAGTGAATTAACCCCTTGCGAAACGGTGTGATTCACATAGTCACACATAATTCATTTAATTTTTGATTTATTTGGTAAACTAAAAATTATTTGATACGTCTACTACACACATAAATCTACTTTTGGATGAATTAACTGGATTCCATATCCAGTGCTATAGGTATATAGCCCCTAAACCCCCTCCGAAATAAATCCTCTAAGTATAGAAACTTTGTTTCTATTAATTGTTTTAATTAACCCAAATTAACTCTGTATAATTTAATTTCTGCACGTTATTTGTAATTTACTCATTTCAAATGACTTCTACGTCATCTACTCAAGGGCCCCTAATGGAGCAATTTGTATTCAATTGCGACCATTTGCTACAATTTTGTACAAAATTTAATAGTTCCCCAGTTGAGGACCAAACAGACTCAATTCTAGATGTCAAATTAAAGGATTTGGAATCACGATGGACGGAACTCGAATCATCCTATAAGAAAGCTGTTGACCAACGAGGATACGGTTACATCAGAATTTATACAGGAAACGAAAAACAACTTTGATGCGTAAATGGACGGCTACTACCAATGTACCTATCAGATAATGGATTTGATGAGAGTCTCTTGACTCGGTGCTCCAGATAATGTAGCATTTCGACTTCTCGCTATGCTCTCACACCTCAATCACAAACTCAAACCCCATTGCCATCAAATTCTGGCAATTGTATTAAACTGCCACCCTGCGATACTGAAGTACTTGAAGGGAGTTACGAACAGTGGCCCTCTTTCAGAGATATGTTCACAACTGTGTACATAAGCCACAGTAAACTCTCTCCAGTGACGAAACTATATCATCTTCGAAACAAGACGAGAGGTGGGGCTGGTGCCATTTTCAGAAATATCCTCTTTCACATGACAATTTTCAACTGGCATGGAACGCACTTCAAACTCGATTCGAGAACAAACGTGTTCTCGTAGATAATCAAATAAAAATTGTGTTTGACATTCCGGCAGCTGACTCTGAAAATAGAGAGTCGATTAGAAGAATACAGTCTTCTGTCAATGATTCTCTTTCAACCCTAAGAACTCTAGGTGTCGAAAGTTGGGATCCAATATTTATCCGTTTAATATCAACCAAACTTCCCAATTTAACCCTAGCTCTTGGGGAACAATCACTCACATCTCCTCGTGAGCTCCCTAAATGGTCTGAAATATCCCAATTTCTTGTGGATAGGTATGAGGCTGTAGAACGTCTATTGAGTATAAGAAATTCAAGAGGTGGACTTAGTCTCACGAAAACAGCTCTTCCCAATGTGCACATGTATATGTCACAGGACATATATATGTCACAGGATGACATTAAATTGCAAATTGTGCAATGAGGATCTCCCTCTCAAAACTTGTCCCAAATTTCGAACTTTTACGATACAACAAAGAGCTGACTATGTGTTTAAGAATAAATTTTTCAATAATTATTTGGGATCATCTCACAACAAAGCAAATTGCAAAAGTAAACACACTTGCCTCTATTGCAAGAAAACACACCACACTTTGTTGCATATGGCAAAAGCAACTCGAGGTACAGCACAGAGTACCGAAAACACTTTTAACAGGAACTCAAATAAAATCACGGGCTCTCAAGATTCTCCAAAAGTATCGCAAAATGACTCACTTAACTCTAATGTTGAACAGCCAACTACATTTAATCAAATCAACGCCAATGGCTCTTCGAGTAGTGAGAACATTCTGTTGAGAACTGCACTGGTGCAGATAGATTGTCGAGGTAAGCGCTTTACAGTAAGAACACTAATCGACCTTGGATCTCAGAGGACATTTTTGTCGGAAAAGATTAGAAATCGCCTTCAACTTCCTTACCAGAAAGCTCATTTTGAGATAGTAGGCATTGGTGGTCAGAGACAATCGACGAACAAAGGGTGTGAATTTACACTGTATGCTCAGAAAACGAATACGACAATTCCAATTAAAGTCATTGTCTTGCCAAAGGTTACCAAATGCTTACCTGCTTGCAGTTTTGAAGTACTTTTCTCAAAGGAGCTCATGGAACTAGATCTAGCTGATCCAACGTTCAACAAGGCCTCACAGATTGATCTCATTCTCGGCAATGACTATGAGCAATCTCATGAAGGAGAACGTTTGCGGCCACACATCGGCATACAATACAATACAATTTTCGGATGGGTGTTAAGAGGTCCCATGAAAACTCATGTCACTCAATCTTTTCCATCAATTACAGCATCCGAAACTTCTGAACTCAACGCTATCTTAAAAAAGTTTTGAGAAAATGAGGAAATACCCATGACTCATGCGGAATCGAAAGAGGATGAATTTTATGAAAAATTCTACTCCGAGACAGCAACTCGAGGCAAAAATGGTAGGTACATTGTTCGATTACCATTTAGACCTGAATTTCCCGAAAAATATTTCTTGGGTCGTCTCGTTTCAAAATGGAAGGTAGTTCCCATTTAGACAGTTTGCTTGTATTTGGTTGGCTTTCTAAACCACCCTCCACTTGGGAAACATATTTTGCGAACAGAATAGCTCAAATTCATCGCCTGGTTCCAGAAGCAACTTAGCGACACATACCTATTCACCCAGCTGATCTAGGAACTCGTGGATGTAAACCTCACGAATTGGCAAATTGGGCCTTCGTGGTTACACAAGCCCGAAACTGAATTTCCAAAACGAAATCCATTAAAAGTTCAGAAAGTATATGACGAAATCGGTACATTACACGCGGCGGTTAAAGAGGAGGACATTCTCTACAGATTCTCGTCATACGACAGGGTCCTGTGTGTGTTGGGTTACGTCATCAGATTTGTTAATGGAATCAAACGAAGATTAGAACCTAGTGTTTCTCTCACTACTCACTTGGAATTGACACATATAGAATTGCGCACTGTAAAAACTCGACTCATTAATTTGACACAAATAGCATTTTATCCCGAAGAATACTCTGAATCCATTTCTGGATTCCATTTATGCGAATAAACGGTAGACTGATTCATTCATCTCTCCCGTATAATGAACGTTACCCCGTTATTCTACCAGGCAACTCTTGCTTTTGCCACGCATTTGCACAAATTCCTTCGCTACGCTGAATGTAGCCAAATGTGTCGTATGGTACAAACTGATTTTTACATATTCAGACTCAAACACCGAGTAAGGAAAATAGTGCGAAATTGCAAAACCTGCATTATCAACAGGCAACAGCCATGTACTCAAATAATGGCTCCTTTACTCCAAGATGGATGTACTTTATCTCTTCCCTTCAGGATAACGGAAATTGATTTCGGTGGCACATTCGAAATGAAAGCAACTCCATTGAGAAAGTCTCCCACAATCAGAAGCTACGTAAGTGTTTTCGTTTGTTTCAGCACAAAAACCATACACTTAGAGCTTTGTTCTGACCTATCCTCGGCAGCATTTCAAGCTGCATTTTCTCGCTTCGTTGGGAGGCGGAGGCTCCCCCAAAGGGTAGTTACCGATAATGGCAGAAACTTTTTGGGTGCCAGCAGAATTCTTGAATGCAAATTCACTAAGTTTGTGAATACTGTTGCTAATGACATTGCCCAAAAGTATATCACTCATGGATTTGAATGGAAATTTATCCCACCTCGCGCTCCCCACATGGGCGGCTTATGGGAAGTTTCATTTGAAACGAACTGTTGGCGCTCAAAGACTAACCTTTGAGGAGTTATCTACAATTTTAGCCCTAGTTGAGGGTACTCCCAACTCTCATCCAATATGTGCTTTATCAGAAGACCCTGGAGATTTAACTGCTCTAACTCCTGGTGATTTTCTGAGGGGTGCTCCTATTATGGCTTTCCCTGAACAAGACAATCAGAACATGTCTCTTATTAATAGATGGGAAAAATTGTTGTAGTGTTGTTGTTGTTGTTGTTGTGAAAAATTGGTGTAGCACCACCATCAATTCTCCATCAGGTGGAAGGAAGATTACCTCAAACCATTACACAAGCGCTATAAGTGGAAAAGTCCAGTCCCCAATATTAGGAACGGTGATGAACGATTTACAACCACCTTCTGAATGGCGATTAGGGAAAATTGAGAAAACGTATCCTGCTGACATGCGTACGGCGTCTGGAATAATCACACTTCCTATTGTCAAATTATGCTTTCTACCCTTCATGGATGACGAAGGTCTTGACTAACGAAAGCTTTTTGAACCCATCCCCAATTTCTTATATCTTCTCCTATTTTCTAGTCTATATTGCCTAATAAAACTTTGCTCTTTCCCATTTCCCATATTACAACAATTCTAATAACTACAATTACAACTAATAACTAATTTTTCCCAACATTAGGATTGTCCGAAGCCGATCCACTATCCGCTCAAGGTTAGGTCAACGCAGACATCGTTTAGAAGACCCGCTGTATCGATGTGTTCTTTGCGAAAACTTTCACTCTCTGCATTTTTGTAAGAAATTTCTAAGAATGACGGTCAAGAAGAAGGAAGACATAGTCGAGAGACATCGTTATTGCATAAATTGCCGTGTCAAAAGCCACGATTTAAGAGGGTGCACATCAATGGATACGCGCAAGAAGTGCGATAGATTCCACTACATCCAACTTATCAGCAACGCCCGATGCGAAAATACTCGTAGAGGCTATACGTTCGCTAGCTCACGTGCTTGGTGTCAACACCGGCAACACTGTTGACTGTTGACGGCGCCATGTACAAATAAGAATTTGTACATAATTTTTTATCTTTTTTATAACTGAAATTTTAAAATGAATTTATTTATTTAATATTTATCTTCCCTTGAATTACATTTTGAAATTAAATTATTGAATTTTTAAAAAGGTTATTGGAATGTATTTTTTTTATTACCGACACAGAAACATACCAATACCTGTAAAAGGTAAAATTGCACACTGCGCCAAGATTTGAATTTATCCTTTAGATAAATTTATTTGAATTTATCCTTTAGATAAATTCAAAGGTTTCTTTAAATCAAAATAACCACCATAACTTCACTTGCATTACATCTTTCAATTGATTAAATATTAATTTGCGTTACATCTTTCAATTGATTAAATATGAACTGGCTTTACATCTTTCAATTAATTATATATAAACTTGCTTCACATATCTGAACTGATTATATCAAATTATAAATAAATTGTTTTCGGAATTCATCATTGAAATTAAAAGGATTTCTCTTTTGGGCACCCAACACTAAAAGGTAAGTTCTCTTAACAACCAGGCTCCACCCATGTGGGGTGCGGCAGGTGGATTGAATTTCCATCCGATGCTTTAGAATGGTTTTGAGACTTTAGTATGATCGACTTGAGGACTAAATATTTTAGATACACTCATGAAGTTTGTGCCATTATCGGTGTATATTTCTCTTGGGGTTCCTCTTCGAGCCATAAAATTTTTAACACACATAACACAGGAACTAGTATCGAGGCTGTGTGCAATTTCGTGATGAACTGCTCTTACAGTTAGGCAAGTAAATAAAACACCCCATCTATTCTATTTTCTTTTGCCCACGGTGACGTTAAGCGGTCCAAAGTAATCTATTCCCACAAATGTAAACTTTCAAAACTGGCTAACCGAGCAAGTGGTGGTGAAGACATTTGTGGCATAACTGGTGCGGCATTCGCATTTTTGCACATTTGACAAGATTTCCTTACGCTTTTATACAGTACTCGTAGGTATGTAATATTTACTTTTAATATTGTTGATGAAATGCTTCATGTACATAGGGAACTATTAAAAATGTCACATAGTGATTGGTAGGCAGTATTATCACATATTCATAATTTAGGAATGATGCACTATCTTTAGCTCTTAATACTTCATTGTCATCTAGGAATACATTTAAAGATATTAGTTTACTGGTTTTTTCAATACTCTTACCTTCTTTTAAATAATATATTTCTTCACGAAATTCGCTGTGCTGTGCTTTCCGATACAATACGGACCTTGCACGTTGTAGCATTTCGAATGAAACTTGCATTTGCGTCTTCTTTTTTTACGACGTACTTTAGGCTTACCCAAGTAGGGTATAAAGGTATCTACAGCTCTGTAAAGTCTTTTCCAGTTGAAAAAATTCTTACCGTTAATATTCATTTCTTCTTCATTAATGAGTAGTAAACGAAGTCGATTTTCCTCTTGATTGCATTCGCCCAAATTGCTGCAAGTTGGTCATGTTGACTTATCTTCCTGAAGAAATTTAGAACCAGAAAATCATAAAGAGACATCCCATTATGTTAGAACCTTTGTTGCTAAATCCACCGGGTTCATTTTGGAGGGTACCCATCGATATTTTCCCAACAAGATGCATAACAAATTGTTAGAATCACAACATCGGATTTAATGGAGCAACTTTCGACTTGCCTGCAGCGATAGCCACATCGTAGTTTCCTTGGTACACAATACGAATATAAGAAATGTACGTAGTTCAATATGAGTCGCTTCGTTAATGTATTGAGAGTAGCATCGAGATATTCGAATAGAAGCTTTGTGCGTAATAGCCATTTTCCATTTTTGCCATTTGGGTAATAGGAAGTCAAAAAGCTCGTCATCCGATCGACAGACTTCTTGTAGAAGTATTTTTAAAGCAGTAGTGTAGCATGATATTAAACAAAGGGGGTCAAAAATTGACATCAGCACCTGAAGTAGTTCTCTTTTAGTAGGAGTAATTTCTTTAGTACATAGTTCAAGGCGAAGTCTGAAAAATTTGAAAATATAGAAAAATCAGTCCATCTAGTAGGTTGTTGACGACCTCGTTGCTATTTGAAGACCATTTGCGAATATGGAAACCTGCGGCAGCATGAATAGATTTTACTTGCGACGCTAATTCGATGGCTTGTTGAACGTTGTTTACACTATCCATGAAGTCGTCTACGTAATGGTTATACTGAATAGATTCTACTGCCCGTGGAAACTTTTGTTTGAATTTTTCAGCATTGAAGTCTCGTACATAATGTGCTATGCATGGAGCACACGAGATACCAAATGTTTAAGCTCGCATTACATAAACGCTTGGCTTATAAATGTCATCATTTGTTCCCCACCATGGGAATCCCTGGGCGTGCATATCGCTCTGTCGTACGTTTATCTGGTGGAACATCTCGGCAATATCACCGCAAACTGCAACTCTTCCTACAAGAAAATTCAGCAATACATCAAATAACGATTTTAACAGGTCGGGTGCTGCTTATAAAGTTATTAAGAGATGACCCATTAGATTTGGCAGTGGTATCCCCCAACATTCTTATCTTACCGGGCTTGTTGGGATTTTTTATAATAAATATTGGGAGATACCACACTCGCTCCACAGATTTGATTATCTCTTCTTTACTTAACTTTACGGCATAACCTTTCTGTAGAAAATTATCAATTTGATTTTGTAACATAATTTTTAAATCGCTGCTTTTGGAATTTTCTATTTAAGCATATGAGGCGCTTGTAAGCATTATTGCAGCTTTCAGGTAGCACACGAACATCAATTTTCCATAATAACCCAACTTCATAGTGTCCATCAACTTTCTTGCATGTGGCCTTCAAGATCTCCACTAATTTCTTATCTTCCAAACATAGCAATGACGCTTTTGGTGATTTTTCCATATTGAAACTATCTTTCACCATTTTATGCAAATCATTGTAATGCTTTTCACATTCACAGCGATGAATGTTTAGCCACTCACATTGCCTAGAGAGCATACTATAGCCCTGAATTGTCCAGCCTAAGCGCGTTTTTGTGGCAATTGATGATTCCACGGTCCTTCATGGATCTTTAGCGGCACTGCGACCAATTGTTAAAACCAATTGCTTAAACCAATTAAGATACTCGGTCTCGCTTTTTCAAAAGATTGTATGGGAAGTCCTCTTAAGTAGGGATAGTTTTTTACCATATCTTTCATGTTTAATGTATGCTGGGGTAGATCTAAATTTTCAATCGTATTCACACACTGAAGTGAAAATTTATCACCATGGTTTATATCTGCAATATTTAGCTGCGTTTTTACAGATGCTTTTTCTTGGCGAGTGGTATTACCGATCCACCTTAAGCATAACGACTGCTCTTCACCATCAAGATCAAGTAGATCAAAAACGAATAGGCAATATTCTGAGAATTTGATTTTGATTTTGGCCCGTCGTAGAGTGTGAGCTAATTGTTTCACTGATAGAGTTATTTGGTTGGGTAGTATTGTTCTGTCGCGAAGACGAGTTAGATTCGTTAGAATATTTATTTAGTAATTTATGATGCTTAATACTACAGCCATCAATACCGCATTCTTTCCTGGCAAAGCATTTTTTTTTTTGTGTTTATTCAAAAAATGACAACACAAATTGTTGTTCTTTATTATATCCCACTTTTTATCCAACGAAAACTTTTTGAATTCTTCGCAGACTGCGACTTTATGTTCGCTATTGTACACAAAACACTTCAATTTAAATGTTTGTTGTTCTTCAGTATGTGTATTTATATTAGCATTATTAATAGTAGGTACTACTGAAACAACTGTTCTCGCAGCAGCAGCGATTTGAAAAATCCAATCACTAAATGTTTTCATTATAGGTAGCTTATTGTCTTTTGGGTACGTGGTCCAGCTGAATTTATATTGGCTAGACAGCTTGTCAACTAGTTCCTTTACTAACATGGGGTTATTCATATAGTCATTCATTTTGCAGACCTCCATGGTGAAATATATATTTTTACACACGGTGCAAAATTAACTATCGATTCCAACTTATCCTTTGGTGGGGGTATTTTTCTTTTTTTTTCAATTACTCGCTCTAAAATATGTTTAGGTCGTCCAAAATGTAAATGTATTTTAAAGTAAATATTATTTCCGGCACCATTTTAGGTAACCACCATTGCCTTTCCTTCAAGGCAGGCTTGAAGCCGTTTCAAATTTTCTGCATTTGAATAACCTACTAACTCTGTACTATTTTTGAAGGTGCTAATAAATAAGGGCCATTCCTCAGGATCCCCGTTAAAATGCGGTAAATCGCGGGGAATTGCTTGGCGTGCGGCCAGTTGTGATGAGGTAGGACCAGAAACAAAGTTCCAATTACAAGTCGTGTTAGAAGCATTTTGCTCAAACTCACCTTTTTCACCAATTTGGGATAATAGTTGGTATTTTCTTTCGAGAAATTCTTGTTGTAAACGTTGCTGCTCCTCTAAAAATTTTAGCTGTAAATCCATTTGCGATGTGAAAATCGCATTTTGTTGCATTGGGACTGACTTTTGCTTATTCGCATTATATGGAAATGATGATAAGTTAGGCTTTGAACAAGACGGTCTTCCTGGAGAAGGGTTGTTGATGTTTGCTTGGCTGTAAAATGGGAAATTTATTTTTGTGTTCATAGGTACCGGTGATGTTGCAACTGCATTGCTTGATGGTAAAATCCTATTACCGATTTCTCCTGCGATCGTACTAGCTAGTTGCCGCTTTTTTTTTGAAGTCGTTGGTGATGACGTTGCTTGCGGCTGCTTTGATAGACCCATAGAATTGGCTATAGCTGGATTGTTATTTAAGCGACTTGTGGTTGCTTCGCCGTTGTTGGAATTACAACCTTCACAACTCCAACTGACATCAGCATCTCCACTGTTCACTGCAGCACAATCATAATTATACCACTGACCACATTTGTCGCACTGTACCATGCGATCATTATCCACTGCACTGCATTTTTTGCAATTGTAGTCAGTTGTTACGTCTTCATTTTCAGACATTTTATTTCCACTTTACTTTTTTACATTTAGCGAGAAGCTTAACCACGTAGGTATATTTACATTTTAATTCTGTGTCCTTTACTTTTTTAACAAAAATTGTTTTAAAGAATTGTTATGGCATGATGTAACGAGCCAGCTTTAAATAAAATACAAAAATTTTAAGAGCACTCCTGGTGCATTAATCTAATAATTTATAAATTTATCCTGAGCGCTTTAAAACAATTTTGTAGGCTTACGTGCCTTTTACCGACCAAAAAATATTCTAATTAATAACTGGTAACTTCAGATGCCTATGTGATACATAAATAGGTACCGTTATAATAGATACCGTTATAACGTTCTCCTATACATATTTCAAGAAGAAAATAACGTATATAATACAAAATATAATTACAGTTAGCGAATATTTGCTATTTTAAGAATTTGCAAATTTAAAACTTTTAATGTAAAGTATCCCGTTATAAATATTTGACCAATATTTAATATTATAATGATATATGCAATTAGTTTCGTTCCAATAAACAATAA
>QOCX01006980.1:0-10658 GCA_005959815.1 Sarcophaga bullata
AATATCATACTCATACTACTCATATTCAAAGTTTGAAGTACTCATCATACTCATACTCACAACTACGCAGGATGTTTTTGATTTCTACTCTCCATGACTCAACATAACCAGGAATCACAAAATAAGTATGAATCGCGCACGAACGCTACAATACTCACTAGAAGGTTGTGTGTTTGCCCTGTTTACTGCTCTGTGTCTTTTGCTTGTGTGTCTTTTTTCTTTTGTTGTAAATGCAACAATAACTAAGACTGTACATTTTGATAAATGATTCAATTCATTCGAATCCCTCGAGTATTATAAGTATTTTTCAATATTTATCAATCTGAATGTGTAGGCGTATGAATCAAACATATTTCGAATGATAATGAGTTTGATGTCAACGTTGAACTCATTACCCATTGTAAGTTGTATTTATAAATCAACGTTGTAGTGAGTACGAATAGATTAGAGTAGTTAAATTTCAATACTGTTGACTCAGTCGTACTCATAATTTCATAAGTACTTATGAGTAGCGAAAAAGTGATTCATTGCTGATCTCTGGTTCAAACCCCTAGCTCAGACATCTTCAACAAAAGGAAATCTGAAGTCAATACATCTTCGGTGACTTCCTCTCAGCAGATTTCTGGCAAAAAGCTTGAGAGTGTAAAATGGCCATGTGAGTTTCTAAAAAATTTGTCATCATTAGCCGTTCTTAGTAGGCTTCGTCACTCATGTAAACACAGGCTACTCAGAAGGGACATGGTATGAACTGCCCCAATGGGATGGGCAAATAGATACAAGAGCCGATATGGTGCTTGCTACAGCTTAACTTGTTACACAATTTGTCGCAACATGTTTCTTTATTCAGAAAAACAGGTTAGAGGCAGTAGGCGGCAAAAGTAGGTACACGGTGAAAGAATGATTTGTTTAACCGTTTTGATGTCTTCAAATGTTAATATTCCATGAAAAACTTCGACTTTTGCATTAAATTAATGCCACTTTAAAATAAACTCATAAGAATTCTATTTAATGGCGTTTCTTATAATTCGCCTTATTTAAGATTCTGTTCTGAATTCCTCTACGATACTTTAAAAAGTAAATCTTTTGGATTTTACCTTTAATATCGTATTCTAAATATGCTTGTTAAATATTTGCCAATTCATATTATTTTTCAAGATTTAAAGAGACTTTCTTTAGCTTCCAGGGCTTTTAACTGCTCGGCTCAATAAATAAAGAATTTAAAAGAATTTTCTTTTTTCCCCACCCAAAAACTTTTTATAAAAGTGGTGGGGAAGGCTGTGTTTAGAACATAATTTTTATTGTGGAATCTTCAAAGACATAGAGAGAACAAACACGTTACAAAAAAAATCCAAAAATTTTGTCATGGAGAATTTTACACGAACAAGAAGATGAAATCAACTCAACTAAACATGTTAGTTGTACCAAATTGCCTCTTCAAGTGTCAAATTGTCGCAGAAACATAACGAAGACATTTCAAAAAGGTTTTTTGCAATGAAATTAAAAAAAAAAAAAAGAAAAAAACTGAAATCAGATAAAAGCCAAAAAGAAAAAAAGAAAAGCAAAAAAAGTGAATGTCAAATACAAGAACAAAAACAAAGAAGAAAAAAAGGCATTATATTTATGGTTTCATATTTAAAGAAAGCCAGGGCCAGGAAACGTAAAGAATTTTACAACAAAACTCGACTTTACTTATAATATTTTGTGAGATTTTCTCTCTAAGCTCTTATGCCCACATTGATAATCCTATGCTGGCCACATGTAACGCCATTAAATGGAGGCAATAAAGACCGTATAGGAATCAACAGCAAAGTCTTTTGTGGTAATTGTTCTCATCTAACTTGTTCCATGGCATAGAAAAACAACATTTAATTCTTCTTTTTTCCTTCTAAAGGCTTAAATACAAATATGTTGTGCAGGCATTAAATTCCTAATTATATGTTAACATTGCAGTTGCAATTTAATTAAATTCCTAAAATTTATTTCACAATGCTTAATCAGCAGGAGCATTTAAATTTTTATTTAAATTCACAATGTCCATATCGTTGAAGAGCTCATACAGCTCATTGTTGAATCGAATTCGGAAATCATCGCCTACTGCCACTGGATCGAAATTCTTACGTAGGAATTTTCTCTCGTTTACTCTTAAGGCATTAGTGGTTAATAGTGTACATGCCCATAAAACAGCTCCAAAAGGATAAGCGTCTTGTAGGTTACTAGTTTTGTCATACCGGACAGGTCTCTGCCACTCAATTTCCTATCTTATCTTACCTTCTAGCTTCCAGTAAATACATACGTATCGTAAATAAAATGCCCAGAAAGCTTGTCAAAACATGGTTGTTTTCCACTCCTATTTTCCCTTATCACTTTTGTTGCAGGATTGGCAATTCTTCAGAGGCACAAGTCTCAAATCTAATACGAGTATGTAGTCTAGTAGGTAGGTAGTAGTATGTTGGCTTATTAGACGTGTGGCCACGGTTCAAACTACATTTCAGACAGTTTCTGGAAGTTTCTTCGACGATTTCCTTTCAGCAGATTTCCACTCCTATTTTCCCTTATCAATTTCGTTGCAGATTGGCAATGCTTCAGAGGCACAGGACTCAAATCTACTACGAGTATGTAGTTTATGTTGGCTTATTAGACGTGTGGCCACGGTTCAAACCACATTTCAGACATATTTTGGAAGTTTCTTTGACGACTTCCTTTCGGCAGTTTTCCACTCCTATTTTCCTTTATCAATTTCGTTGCAGATTGGCAATTCTTAAGAGGCACAGGGCTCAAATGTACTACGAGTATGTAGTTTATGTTGGCTTATTATGGTTCAAACTCCATTTCAGATAGTTTCTGGAAGTTTCTTTGACGACTTCCTTTCAGCAGTTTTAAACTCCTATTTTCTCGTATCAATTTCGTTGCAAATTGGAAATTCTTCAGAGGCACAGGGCTCAAATCTACTATGTAGTGTAGTAGGTAGGTTGTAGTGTGTTAGATTCTTAGACGTGTGGTTATGATTCAAAAACCATTTCAGGCAGTTTCTGGAAGAGTCGACTTCAAACTGTAGATCTCACCACGAATGTATAAGAAAATTAAAGCAGATAACTTAAGCGGTGTGACTGATGAGTTATAATGACCAATTACGTATGTATGTATGTAT
The DNA here is from genome assembly GCA_005959815.1 of Sarcophaga bullata. Taxonomy (NCBI): domain Eukaryota; kingdom Metazoa; phylum Arthropoda; class Insecta; order Diptera; family Sarcophagidae; genus Sarcophaga; species Sarcophaga bullata. Next base: position 3,149 of record QOCX01006980.1, read on the forward strand.
GTATGTATGTAAGTATAGATATTTATTTTCCTAACGTCAATGGTAATGTGATATAATTTATCCTCCAGTTGATTGAGCTTTATATCTTGTTGTATTTAAAAGCAAGTAGAGCCATAAAATCCTAAACGTTTTGTTTTATTTTATCATTAAATTTATGGCCTAAAGTTATAACACTCTATTAAGATACTTTGTAATTACAATTTAAAACTTATCTACAATTAAATCATATCGTGTGTGTGTGTGCAATTTAATACGTTTAATAAAATGTATCGTTTAGCTGATCATCTAATCTGAAGTTATTTTTCACTTTTTTTTCTTTCTTCTTTCCTTTAAGCCAAATAAATTGTTTTTTTTTTTTGCTTTTTGCCGTTAAGAAACTGGGTTAATATTTCAAACACCAGACTATAATTATTGTTTATGGAATACATTAATGGAAAGCAGATTTATTACTTCAAATGCTGTGATTAGAGAGCACCTCTTGACAACAGCTAATAAAACTGTATACCCAACACATACATACATAGTTTGAATAGAGACTCCAAGATAGTGTCGATGGGTTTGTTGCATGTATGGTGGCTTACATTCGTATAAAGTCTGGCACACTGAGACATTAACCAGTCAAATAATAAATTAAAGTGCCATTATTTCCACACCAGTTGTTGGTGGTTTGTTTGTTGTTTGTTGTTTACTGGTGTTAATTAAGTTGTCATCAGAGAGTTGATGATGACTTCTGTCTGCCTCTGGTAGTTAGTTGCTCTGCTAACCCATATACGTCTTCCTTGATTAACATATGAGTGCTACAATGCTACATTCTTTCATTGCATATGAATTAATAAATTTATTTCATCTACACCATAAATCGATTGACAGTCTTATTTTAGAAACTTTTTGTGGAATTTATTGTGAAAATATTTGAAATCTTTTTTTTTACATTTTACATGTATTTTACATGCTTCTTCTTTTTCTCTTTTAAGAAATTTAATTTCTTTAAGTAATTTCGTTAACAGAGGTAGTGTAGTACTGCCTTGATTACTTATCTGTGTATAACCACCATAAAACAACAACTTGACTTAATGTCTTGCCACACAGTATAAAAATTTTGTTTGTTTAGTAACGATGACTATAGAAATTCTTCTGATACATACGAGTATGTGTATGAGTATGGAAATTTATTGAATGAATTTTCTATTTGCCATGTCTCCCATAAACCAGAATTATGTCTCGATGATTATGATAAACTAAGTTAGGCATCATTTTCAATGTAGCCACATAAACAAAGTTTAACTTTTATGTGTGCAAACAAAAATTTCTTTACAGTTCATCATAATCCACACACACAGAAAAGTTTGATTGGAATTTGGTTTTGTTTTTTTTTTTTTATGGTGAGTTCGACATATCTAAACGTTTGATACTTATAAACACAGTCAGCTCAAAAGAATTCTAACAATCACCAAACTCAACTTTTACCACTTAAGGAGAGTGCCCAAAAAAATTTGACAATTATTCGAATTTTTTTAATTTAAAATATATAACGGTAATTCAATTTAATTTTAAATGTAAAGTTGTTTTCGATGCTTACTGGTATCATTTTACATGTAATTAAAATATATACAGTGAGCGTCAAAAAGAGCAAAAAGTATGCAGAAATCTGTTCGAAATTATTTTTTTGTGTTACTCATTTCCTAACAACGGCAATAAAAAATTTGTAATTTTAAGAGCTTTTTTTAAATGATCTTTAACTAACAAAACCCCGCAAATGGCACATGTTTATCGAGTTTATGAAATCAAGACACTGACAAGCTAGTTCTGCCCCTACCAGGATTACTGCAGAAGCTGCCATTATGCCTTTTATGCAATTGAGTGACAAAACATTTGAAGATCTAAGCATAGTGGCGAACGTGCTGCTAAGGAAACTGATCGGCTTGATCTCGGGTTGGTTCAAATTCACCACTAACGGATCATCACAAAGGAACAGACCGCACAATGGATAACACAATAGACCATATGGGCACTCGAGTGAACGCAATTCAATTGTGAACCTAACATAACTAAAAATCAGAGAGATTTTCGGTTTTCCCTATAGAAGAGAAATCTAATAACGATTAGCATAACATTATGAGGCGGTGTCACTCCTAGAGAAAGAGTAGGACTGAATCGTATCTCATGATGGACTTCATAAACGATCTGGTGCGTGTATTTTTTTATTGAAAAATCATCTGCAGGTGCCTAAACAAGCCGTCGTGGTCTAGTAGGTAGTGTGTTGGCTTATTAGTCGAAAGGCCAGGGTTCAAACCCCCGATAACACATCTAAACGAAATAAGAAAAAATATTTCTTCGGCGACTTTCTCTCAGCAGATTTCTGGCAAAAACTCTGAAAGAGTACATAAATTGTTCATGAAATCTTTGTCAAAAATCTGACGTTTTCGGTGGTGACTGTTGGAGAGCTGTAGCGCGTCGCGAGCTGAGGTTATAAAGACTAACACACAAATAAGTGGGTGTGAGAGTGACGTGAACCTGGCTGAAAGTTGTAATGCAATTATGGTAATGTATGTATGTATACGCTAATGACAAAACGCGAAATATGGCGGAAATATGGGAGAATATCAGCTGGATTCCGGAAAAATTCAGTTTTAGATGTAGATAGCAGCGAATCATCGGTCCATATTTCTTGATGACGACATAGCAGTGATGGTGATGTACAAAGGACGCATCTAGGCGGCGATGATTGCAACTTCTTTGGGCGAGATTGCATCATCTGAATACAAACAGCATGTAGTTTCAAAGAGCAAGGGCCAACGTGCTATACGCTCATTGCATAATTGGATATTCTACCACTTTGAAGGCATTGTGGATGTCTTGAGAGTATGGGAAGTAAGAAATTGAACTAAAAAATTGTGAGAGTATGGCATTGAAAACATTGTGGATAACTTCGTAGTAGAGGGAGTAAGAAATGAAGGAAAGTTATGCTGAAAAACTAAAACTTGATCTGGGTTCTAGTACTGTATAACGAGAAATGAAGAAGATCTTTCATGATTGAAATATTTCCACACTCTTAATTTACAAAAACAAAAAGAAAACATCGTGGTATTATATAAAATTAGTAATAGAGTGTAATAAAGAAAAATATTTCAATAATTTGGTTAATAATTGATCATCAATATTGGATAAGATCTATGTAATGTTGTATTATAGAGTTGACTAAAACATAACCTTTAAATTTGATTGATATTCTCATTATATTTGTAAAATGGTAAACCGAAACTAAGCCAATTTTGTTACACAAAAACAAAAAAACAGAAAAAAAAAAATTCTGCAACAATCCACTCAGTCATACACGTACAAAGTAAAACTACTTAAAACTACTACTGTCTGTATATGGATAGACAGCGAAGAACGCTCAACGTAAGACCTCCAAAACAATTATTAATATTTTCAACATCCAACATCCTTGTGTTAATTTTCCTTCATGTAATCTCTGTATCTGTGTAATCCATCTATCTCTGGCTACTTTGCTGCTCTGTTTCAGTCGTTTTTAACATTCAAATCATATTGATTTCATAACCTCATCGTTCTAAGTTCAAATTTGATTTCAGTTAAAAAGTTTGTGCAAGTTTTATATGAAAATCTTTAATAAATTTGAGCGGCCAATAGGATCAAAACAACACCAAAAAAAATGGTTTTTTGCAAAATGGTTTTTTGTTTGATTTTTTTTTTATTATTTTTATCATTACGTTAATAATTTTTATTTCAACAATTTCATAGACTTGACATTAAACAGCCAACAGTAACATCAACAGCAACAGCGGCGAATATGTACAATGCAATGACAATACAAATTCTAAAAGGAGAGAGAGAGATAGCGAGGAAGCGACACTTTGCAAGTGTTGCGATTAAATTTCAAGACAAGACATGCGCGTTACAATGTTGTTCAACATTTAGAGTCGGCTTGCAACTAAATGGTTGTAGCAAAACATGATTTGATTTTTATAATTTTCAATTAAATAAAGTCAACATATTAGAACTACTTATGTATGTATGTTGTATACGAGTAATGCACAAGGAATGCATACATAGTGCAGAGCATAAGATTTTTGTTTAGATAGGCACAATAATCAAACGATTCTGCTTTCAATCGTAACCGGTCTGGCTATTTATGAATTAAATTTTGTGTTTTAATGATGCCCAGATCGAAGACAGCCTTCTGTTTTCCGATTCAAAATTTATTTTCTAGACCACATCATATCATATATGAACAAAGTTTTATGATTTAATTGAATCAGATGCGCTAAAAAGCTTTAGTTGCTGCATGGATTGACGAAAAGTCATTCCATTTAGCATACAGAATTATTATAAGAATGTTATACTGACTGTCTTTTCAGGTTGATCTGTTTTTTATGGCTTGCAAAGAAGCGATGGAATTGCTTTAACTACCAAAAGAATGGCTATATAGTCGCCAGAGTCGCCTCAAACCCTAGGGTCAGACATCAATAACCAAATAAAAAAAATTTATTCTTCTTGCCAATTCCTCCCAACAGATTTCTGCACAAACTCTGAAGAGTAAATAAAATTTGTCATGCAAAGTTTCTCAAAAAAAAGTCTGAAGTTCGAAGGCGATTTTGAACTATAGCTCCCGCTACTTATGGATCTTCAGATTGGAAGAGGAATTCGAGAAATTATTTTTTTGTTTTTATGGTACCAAAACGGATATTATTCGGGGGTATATAGAAAGATCATGGACGATCAAAAATCATCGTAATGACGAGAATTGCTGTATAATGCAGCGCAGCATTTTTATTGTATATTTTATGATCTCGTGCGGGCAATTGTAAATTAGGTTTGTGCAGAAAGTCATATCAGACATCTTGATAAAATTGAAATATGCGGCCTACTCTCAGCAGATATCTAGCATCTGCAGTATGCCATGAAAAGCTTCCCAAAAAAAATCAGTCCTTCCTAGCCGACTTTAAACTGTAGGTCCCGCCATTTATCAACAAACATATTCTGTATAGCATATAGAACAACTGGCTTCACTGACTAATCGCCGTAGTCTAGTAGGCAGTGTGTTGGCTTATTAGACGAAAGGGCAGGGTTCGAATCCCCGGTCAGACATCAAAAACGAAATGTGAAAAGAATATTTCTTCGACGTCTACCTCTCAGCAGATTTCTGGCAAAAACTCTGAGAGTAAATAAAATTGCCATGAAAAGCTTCTCAAAAAAATTCTGTCGTTCGGGGGAGTCGACTTTTAAACTGTACGGGCTCCCGCCACTACAAAAAAAAAAAAAAAAAAAAAAAAAAAAAAAAAAAAAAAAAAAAAAAAAACTTGTATAAATTAACACACACAACATAAGGCGTGTGAGAGGCTAGGCTAATTGTGACTGAAAGGTTTGCCCAATTATGCCTATGTATGTATGACCATGGTTTGTGGGCTTTTTCTAATTCATGTTTCACGCCTCTTAAACTATGCTGGCCGATAATAGCAAGTAAAGTGATTAACGGTTCAAGCATTTGATTAGATTATCCGCACAATAAAGGAAGGTTCGCAGTAGATAAAATATTTTTCACCAGTTGATTACGAATTTTAAAAAATAATGAGACTTCTCTAGATGAAAGTAAAAAGCCCACTCATCTCTTATCTTATACAGAGGATAACATCAACAATAAACCTCTTGAGAAAGATCAGTTTTGCAGCTATTCCAATGGGTAAGTTCTCATTGCAAAAGCCGATCTACAGCATTGAACAGAAACGTAAAATGTTTTAATATTCTAAACTTAAAGGATTTAAAAGATGTTTTCATGTTAAAAACTGAAAAACTTTTAGCAAAAATTTCATTTTAATGCGCCTACAACTTGTCTATCTGCAGCGGATGATCAACGATCTACCGACAAAGTCTGATGATGACTGATGACTACTACTGTCTGTCTGAAGCCTTTCTATTACAAACATTTTCAATGATTGATTGACACAAATTGATACTTTTTAAGCCATTAATTTTACGTAAAATTAACAGCATNAATTTTACGTAAAATTAACAACATAAGGCTTTTACCATCTACCACCAAAGTGTGGAGTATGAAACTTTGTTTTGAATGTCAGAGCATCAATTCCAAACAAAAAAAAATTAAATTCTGTATCGTCGTTGTTTTTTGTTAAAAAATTAATTAATTTGGAAAAGTTAAACTTTATCAAATTGTTATTGTTGTTATTGTTGTTATTGTTATTAATTAAGGCATGATTTAAATTGGTGTTTCGAATTGATTTGAAAATAATTAAAACACATTCGTATTCAATGACATAAATTTTTAATCAATGTTACAAACATTCATTACTGCTGCTATATTGGTAATGATGATGATGATGATGATGATGCAGTTGCATCCATAAAATTCATTTGAGATTTTTTTTTTTGTGTATTTTTTATGTTTTTTTCCCTTTCACTTTTGTTTTACATTTTTATTTTGCGAATTTTTTTGCGAACATCGCTCTGATCTCAGACTGAATACATGCAGTTTGACCACTTCTTCTGCTTTTTTTTTGGTGTGTTTTTTCTGTCTCTGATGATTTTGTGATGATATTTTGTCGCCGTTTGGAATTGAGTGGCAAATATTAAACACTTGGTGAATGCATACATATACGTACGAGGTACGAGGTGGTAAGCGTGGTGCAACATTAAATTTTGCGGCAAAAATTATTTCTATTCACACACAAACACACACACACACGCAGATTTAGAATAAAAAGTATAGACAACTCATCTGATAGGCCCCGTTCGTTGGACATGCAATCATCATCGACATCGACATCAACATCTTCTTCTACTTCTCCTCCTTCTTATGGTCATTATCTTGAATTATTTTCAATTTGAGTTTGAAAGAAATGAATTACAGAATTATGCAACCTGATAGATACTGCTGCTACTTTTGCTCCGGCTGCTGCTACTGCTGTTGGGATCATTGATTTGCCACTTTGCAATAAAACAATTTGGCCAACACTGTAGTCTACAAGGCTGTTGTGTTTTTTATACTCCAAACTCAAGTAATATTTGAAAATTGATTATGAATTGTTTAAAACGACTATGTATGTACGAGTATGTATGTGAATATAGTATGAAGACAAAAAGAAAAAAAAATTAAATTATTAACCGTAATAGTGGCCAATAACTTCAGTTTGATTTCCAATATCAACACCTTAAGATAGTTTTAAGGATTTGTTTTTTCGTTTTTCGTATGGCAATTCTGACCAGAAACGCTTGACTCATAGAGGTTTTGATTAAAGCAGTTTGTCAACCAATTCAGAGATTTACGAATTCTTATTCAAATTAAATCCATCAGCTTCTCAACTATTATTTGGACTTCCACTGTACATATACTGTAGAGAATTGAATCTGAACCACTGTGTACATTCTTCTTTACCGGAGCAAGCAGCACTCATTAATTTTAGTGTAATGCTGTAATAATAAAACGAGGATGACCGCTATCACCCCATCATTAAAGTTTGTTCAGAGAGAATAG
>QOCX01006981.1:0-10656 GCA_005959815.1 Sarcophaga bullata
TGTGTTTGTTGTTTTTTTTAGGAAGAACGGCATTTGAGTTTTTTGTTGTTATATTTTTTTGCCCTATGTTTTAGAATCTGGTGGTTGTGGGATTGTGCTAATCACTTATTGTGGTTTACAAAGAGAATGTGGCCTGGCAGAAGTCAGCGCCATCGGTCATGAAGTTACAGACATAACAGTTACCAGTTGGCCAGCGCCTTATCGTAGGCCGCTTAGGTGAGGACAGTTGTTTGAATGGAATTGAGAAGTTTTTAGTTTCTTTTATTGGTTTGTGTACGTGTATTGGTTCTCTTGGAGGAACCTGAACCGGGAGTTTGCACCTACTTTTAACGGTGCCATGGTGCGTTATTTGGCCTGTTACCGGTGCCTGGAATTTTAAAAACAATTTACATGGGCTTGAATACATGTCTTGATTTAACACCACAAGATTTGGGTATAAAGTCCCTTTGCTTCTATGCCATGCAAGCAGTTGGTTTATATGAGAAACCGAAAAAGCGACCCAATGAAGTACCGGTTTATCATACTTCATCTTATAGCCACTCAAATTTCACTTTTCCTCAATATATTCAAATGGTTCAAGATTATGGCTTTTGGAATGATGGTGCCTTTGAGAAAAATCTCCTTTTACCTTATCTGCATTGCACGGAAAATCGTTTTGTTTATTTGTTTCTGGTCAATATAATGAACATATTGGAAGTGAAAACGCCTGCCATAATAAAATTCCTTCTTTTTCTTTGCTTTTCAGTTCTTCTTTAAACAACTTTTGGTTGCATTATTGGCTGATTTCATTATGATTTTATCGGGTCGTCAACCTGTTCTAATGCGTCTGCAACGTACACTTTTCAATACCCTTGACGTTATGAAGCCTTTTCTCTTTAATAACTACAAAAATCGATTGGCGGTTAACCGGATTTTTTTTTGGGCTGAAAAAATTTCACCAAAAGTAGCGCCCAAAGGGTAAACAGAGCCCTAAGCGTAATCACAGTGTTTTCCAATTTTTTTTTTTTTTTGATTGGAATGTTGGGTTTTTCTTTTTTTTTTTTTTGTAATTTACAAAGAACAGAATTCGATATTTGAAGGGTTTTTGTAGAGAGGCGGGCAAAAAATGAACTTTTAATAGGAATCTTGGCTTTGTGCGTTTTCCATGGTAATTTCAAGTGTGGATGAAGAAAATTTGCCTAAAAGGGTCCAAAAGAGCTCCTGCCCAAGAAAGGGCCCGAACAATTTTTTTTTTTGAAAATGTAAGTTAAAAATAATTAAAGTCGCTTGGTGTTGTTAATTCGAAAATTTTCTAAACAGAAGCAAAGTCCTTTGAAAAAGAGAAGAGAAGAGAGAGAAGAGAGAGTGAAAGAATTTTGACCATAATGAAAATGTCCGAATATCTTTAAATATTTTGTTTTTTCTTGTTTTAAAACATTTATTTACGTCGTATTTCCATTAAAATGAATTCATAAATTTATTTGAAATATATTTTTCAGAAAAACTTTGGGATTTTTACATTTCTAAATGAAAATTTGTCCCTTTTGCTAGTTAAAGTCTATTATATGGTTATGGATTATGCTGGGCATTTTTACTATGACAAGCTGTCTGGAAATGCTAATTCAACATTCTGTTCCAACCTAGAATTGACAGCGTAATATAAGAAAAACAAAAAAACAATACTTAAAGCATTTTAATAAAATAAAAATAAAATTAAAATTTAATAATGACACCAGAAAGCAAGCTAGAATTAGTCTATCACTGCAATGGGTATTGCATTCAATCGACATCATAACAAGTGTGTATACTTTACTCGACTTCATAATGCGATCGTAATGACGTTGCTTATAATAATTAGAATACATTTTGTAATTACAAAACTAAATATTACCAAATCGTTGTAAATTAGTTTTCAGCATTATAATGTCAACCTTTAAACATTAAAATTCAAATTTAAATTAAAAAAAAAATTGTTGAAGGCACTACAGTCAGTGTTTTCGAAAAACGCATTTAAATTAGCGGCATTTCTTTAGACGTTCGTATGCAGCTAAAGCTTTATATAAAAGCCATGCTAGCTAGTCATGTTAGCTAGTCATGTTAACTTTTGTTAAAGTTTTGCATTTTCAAAAAACTATTTTGCACTGGCGCGCATGGTATGTGAAAATGTATAAAGTTGGATCTCGAGTTCGAGCTCAGGCATTGATTCTGGTTTATTTGCGACTTCATTTATGTTGCCGTAATCTAGTAGGTAGTGTGTAGGCTTATTAGACGTGAGAACTCGGATCAAACCCCAGGTCAGATATCAAAACGAAAATATGAAAAAATATTTTTTCGACGACTTCCTCTCTGCAGATTTCTGGCAAAAAATCTAAAAAGAAATAAAATTGCCATGTTGTTCGGAATCGACTTTAAACTGCAGGTCCAGCCACTCATGTAGAAAAATTAACGCACACAACATAAGTGGTGTAAAGAACTAGATCGTAATCCTGGCTGAAGGGTTACAATGACCAATTATGTATGTAGGTATGCATGTATGTATATATCTATGTATGTATGTTATTTGCATAAATACGGGAACTTGCTTGGTAGATAGGTAAAGGCGGGAGTCGGATGGCTGCCTTAGGCCACATAGGGCCCCATTGTGAAATTATAATTTTTCCTTTATCACCAAGTCCTGGAACCACTCAAAACAGTTTGTCTATATACTCCATGTAATAGGCACTGATCTGCCTTTTTCTGCTTTGTTATTGTGTTGACCATGTTCCCAGAAGATGAAGAACAGATTTTTCCACTTCCTTATCTCCATAATTTCTACAGAAACTAAACGCTTAGAGCTTCTTAAGCCAGATTTGCATGCACTGTGCATTTACCTGTAATCGTTATCGTTCTGTTACCTTATCTAGATATCTGCAACAGTTGTATACGGTTCTGGAGTTCATTACATCGAAACTTATTGCCCTCAGAGCCATCTGACTATAGCAAAATATGGTAATATTCTGTTATGTATGTCTCTAAGGATTTTCATTCAGCCTGCATCGAAAGACTGCACAGTTCACTTTCAAAATGCAAAAAGTTATCGCATGAGATAATGCGGAAACTCTTGCTGCAATAAATCGATTACAAAACGCACTTTCTGTTGACACACACATAGTTTAAATACAAATTCGATAAGTTTTTTTTTTGTGTTTTAATTGGAATTGCCTTTACCTTTTACGAATTATCGGTCTATTGGTTTGAGCTGCTGAGTAAGTCTAAGACAGGGATTATCATTTCATAGCACAATTGTGCAGAGCGAATTCACACACATTGCTTATGCTCTTTTGTTTATTCATCGATCAGACTTCTGCAAGTGCACATGTTAGCGGAAGTTGTGACATTTTTTTCAGGTTTATACTCAAAAAATATTTTAAATATTAAATATTTTTAAAAACGCTTTTATTAAAATCCAATGCTTATATATTCTTAAAGACATTTTAAGACATTTAAATGATAAGGAAAGGTGAGGAAATTTATGAGCTTAAAGTAGCTCCTACTAAATCTAAAAAAACATTCCTTAATTTTTAAGTCAAAGATGTATAACTTTATGCATGTTGATGAAATGAAAATCAAAATAGCGTATATTACTAACATTTTCTTTGACATAAATAAATAAATTCTCTCAATTTGTTTTCTCTCTCTCTCTTACTAACTAATACACAACAAAAAAATTTTTGTTAACCCTGGTCTAAGATGAAAACAGAATGATAAAGAGAATGGAAAGATTGGTAAAGAAGATAAGGAAATATGCCTAATAACAATGGATGTTAAATCAAACTCAAATATTAAGAGATGTAAAGTTCTGAACACAAATTGACCACTAAGGGACAAATTGATTGAAAATTGTTAACATTTGTCCTTCATGAATATACAGAACAAATACTAGCTTGCATTCAAGCTGATATCAATATATTTCTGTTGTAAAATTTGTAGGATTTGTGTAGAGTGTAAAATTTACAATTATTTGTAGCGCTGTGTATTTATGAAATTTTATAATTCTGACTTGTAATACAAATTTTAATTAAAAAAAAAAAAAAAAAAAAAAAAAAAAAAAAAAATTTGGAAAAATTCATTAAGCGGCTGCGCGTATATTAATTAGTGGCACAAACTCATCATAAAAAATAAATAATTTTTTAATAATATTCGCATTTAAAGACTTCAGTTTCGTATGTACCTTCAAAGAGTGGCACTTCGAGAAACGGTTCTAAAAACCATATTTAATCGAAAAGAATAGAAATGATTGCGGAATTTTTTGAAAATCGTGAAATTTTTATTACCGGTGGCTCAGGTGATTCAACAAAAGCCATAAAGTTTCTTTTCCATTCTATAATTAATGAAAAATTTTTTTTTTATAAAACATAATTAAACATTTTAGGGGTCGTTGGTAAGGCTTTAATCGAAAAGCTATTACGTTCCTGTAACGTTAAGAAAATCTACGTATTTTTCGCCGGAAAAAAACGTTTCCATTGAAGAGCGTTTGGAAAAAATGAAACAAGAAAGATGTTAAGGAATACATGGATTGATATTCATATCATAATGATTTTAATGATAATGATCTCAATTAAAGACTTCTTTCATATCGAGTGTCTGTTAGTAGGTATATAATGAGTTCGTTTTTTTTGTCACTAAAGGTCTGCGTAAGAAGTAGCATTGTGGTTTACATTTTTGCTGAAGATACGTGGCTTGTTAGATAGAGAAACAATAAACGAAAAATTTTTTAATTTTCTCGATCTTATTGCGTAATATTCGATTTCTTCTCTTAAGAAAGAAAAAAAATATTTCCATTGAAGAGCGTTTGGAAAAAATGAAACAAAAAATGGTAAGGAATACATGGATTGAAGCGCCATAACATTTAATATTCATTTGAAGTGAAATGCCATGATAATGATATTAATTAAGGACTTTTACCATATCGTATGTCTATTATGGTGTAGAAAATATGACCGTGTTCTTTTTTTATTACTTTGCCGATTACGGTCGATTACAGTAAATAAAAGTCTGTGTAAGTGAAATAGTGAATAAAAAAAAGAAAAACTTTTAATTGATTTCATAGCATTGCGGAATATCGGATGACTGTGCATCACACTGGTAAGCTAGTCCTCGAAACGTTGACTAAAACTCCTCTCAAATAGAATTGCGTTGCTTTGCAGGGGTATGATTAAATCTTATCGATAACAACGACAATAATGTGTTAAAACATTGCAAAAAGAAATTGTTTAAGAACTTGCAATGACATTTAAAAAAAACTTCACAAAAAACTTTGTTGTAAAGTCAACTTGAGTGTCTTGATATAGAACTACGCCTTTAAGTTAAACACAATTAGAGTCGTTGATGTAACGATATTGATAGCTTTTGGATTTATCGATTTATTGACGTATACTTCCCCAAATTCCCCAAAACACATATCAAATCAATAGAAATTGACGATACAATCTTTTATAGGTTAGGTATTCAGAGAATAAAATAAGGCAGACTGGTAAGGCCTCAATACCAACACATACAATTTATAAAAATATAATTGTATTGGTGATCGATATACGAAAAACTAATGTGCAAATAAAAAAAACTGTTTCCTTTCAATATATTGAATGAACAATTCTAATAAAATTTAATATTTTTATTTCACTTTCCAGATTTTTCGCCAATTAAAATTAAAAAAACCACGACGAAATTGGATGAGAAATTGATGGCCATACCGTTGATGCTACATTGCCTTGGTTAGGCATTACACCTGAATATGAAAAACAATTACAGAACGTATCCCTAGTATTTCATTGTGCAGCCACAATAAGATTTGATGAAACCTACGGGATGCTGTTAAACTAAATGTTGGCGGTACTTTCGAAGCTTTAAAATTTGCTGAGACATTAAAAAATCTTCAACTATTCATGCATGTCTCGACCTTCTTTAGCAATCCCTATCTTGAACGAGTAGAAGAGAAGATTTATGAATCACCAATGGATTGGAAATTTCTTTTAAATCTTGTAGAAAGGCAAGATATAAGCGATGAACAATTGAATGTGTTAACCAGAAAGTAAGTAGGGGTTGGTATAGCATGATTTTATATTTTATTTTTATTCGTTTTGTTTTTAGGCTGATTGTAGGGTTTCCTAACACTTATTGCTTTACGAAAAATGTTTCTGAATCTATGATAAATGATCACAGACATAAATTACCAGTTGCCATATACAGGCCTTCTATAGGTAAGAATTGCTTCTACGGGAGAGGCATTCAATTAATTCTTGTTTCTTTTTGTAGTGCTATTTGCTGTCGAAGAACCAGAACCGGGATTTGCACCCACCGTAGTGGGGGCAATGGGTTTATTTGCTGGTACTGGTGCTGGTATTTTAAAAACGATTTATTCAAAATCAAATGTTAGACTGGATATTACATTACACGATATTGGAATAAAGTGTCTTTGTTTTTATGCCATGAAAGCCGTCAGTTTATATGGGAATAAGCAGCGACCGACAGAAATACCAGTTTATCATACTTCGTCTTGTACCCACTGTAATTTTTTGTTTTCCGAATATGTTGAACTGGTTCAGCGTTATGGCTTTTGGGACGAAGCAGCCTTTGAGAAAAATGTTCTATTGCCACACCTACATTGCACTGAAAATCGTTTCGTTTATTTGTTTCTGGTCAATATAATGAGCATAATTGAAGTGAATCACCTGCGATAATAAAAATCTCTTTTCTTTTCTTTTTTTTTTAGTTTTTCTTAAAACAACTTTTGGTTGCATTGTTGGCTGATTTCGCTATTGTGTTATCGGGCCGTCAACCTGCACTAATGCGTGCCCAACGTAAAATTTTCATTACCCTGGAAGTTTTGAAGCCGTTTTTGTTTAATAACTATGAATCGAATGGCGTAACCGATGTGGAAGAAATCTGCGAACTAACTCGTGGGTAATTAGTGCTAAAGTCCAGTCAAATATTTTCTTTTTATTTCGGTTTTTGATTTTTCTTTTATGCAGAACGGAATTCGATATTAATATTATGAAAAATGGAAATGATTATAACACGACCATTGGCATAGTCCGCTCTATGACTTTCAATATAAGGGAAAGCTTACTGAAAGAGGATCCAAAGACTCTTCCTAGAAGCAGATTTATATTGAAAATGTAAGTTTAAACACACGGTATATGACATACATACTTGTCTTGATATATTACATATACAATCGTGCATATAAACCATTACCATTATCAATCAGAAAGCACTTTAAGAAGGTAAGAAACCCTAAAAATTGTTGTAATCATGAAAATCAAATCTTTACTCATTGGAATGTTTAGAACTGTTACTACTAGGCTTTAAGTCCATTTAGAGTTTAAGAATATGAAATACATTGCCAGTACGAAGATATTTATTACAGAACTGTCATTTAAAATACTATTTTCGGGTAAAAATTTAGAGTAAAGTCAAGTAAAGCCTATTCGGTATTACAATCACATGTCACTGTATGAACATCAAAGCATATCGAACAGTCCAGATTGTAGAAAGTACTGTATAAAGCCATTATATTGGATTAAGTAGTAATTTGTGCAATGATTTCTTTCTGCTTTTGCTATGGCTTTTTGGGCCACCAAGGAAGTTTTTTTTGTATTTTTTAAACATGAATATTCAGGTCCAAGTATTTTTTTTCTTTGATTGTTTTAGCTTTCTAAGCCTACAGGTTCCAAATCTTAGTCTGGGTATAAAAATGTGTTTCTTTTTGTTTCCGTTCTTGTAACCAGTAAACACATGTTGATGTTATAGTTGGACATTATATTTCTCCATGCAGATTATATGTAGCATAAGTAAGCTAGCAATGAAGTGGCCTCAATTACTTCAACCAAACTTAAGGAAAAATAGAAAAATTTTTTTTTTATTTATTTTTTATTATATTCTAATACTTTAATTAATTGTTTTTAATTTATTATTTTAACATTAAAAGAATATATTTTCATCAAACCCTCTGCAAGAAATTATGTATAGTTTCATATTTCCCAACAAATTCGCTCTTGTGGAAATAAGAGAATTAAACCAATTCTTTGCCAATCCTGGAATCAATATATATGGATTATGTGCTCGAGACATAAATTTTCAGCAATATGAAATGGCCACTCAAAATGCTATCCGAGAATGGGATATACAACTCGGCTTTGGGCATTATTGATATATTATCAATCAACTGGGTAGTACATATGACAATAATATGTATGTAACATCAGAAATTTCCTTTATTACAAAATAATATCTAAGCATTCTAGTTCAACACTTCTTACTTGTGGGATATCGCAATGCAGAAATTCCCAATGGAATCAATTCCCAATACAGTTTTTCCGTGTAATCGTTCCCCTTCTTCCTTTGTGTTATCGCTTCCCTTTTGGTCCAATGAAACTTGTCGCTAAAATCTGGGCTGCCGTGTGTTCATTAACATTTAAACTGAAAGGGAGGGGCCAAGACGGGTAGCAACAGACCGAACCCACCACCCCACTTCTTCTCTGTGTTGTTGTGTTTTAATATTTCTTTGCGGTCCGTATGAAACAACCAGTGGGGTGTCGAGCATGATGAGTGCTGCGAGATAATGTAGCAAAGAATTTTCTAGTCAGTAACGTTGTTTGAAATAAAAACTCATCGAAAAATTTTATACTTCGCCTCCTCAGTTACACAAAGACCGCTCCATTCGGGAAACCGAAGTAGACAGACATTGGTGTGTTTAGCTCATAAAGTAAGAGTGTGTTGTATATTTTAAAAATTAAAGAACCATGAAGTGACTGCAACCATTCAGACGTTGTATCATAAGGAAGTGTTTTTCGATTTTGTCTTCAAAAGTGGGTTGGTTGGAGTTCTCGTAATGTTGGCAGGAAAGAGTTAGGCAGCAGATACTTTCGCGAGTGTCAAAGAAGAAATTGCTTGTTCAGAGAGGTTTGTATCTCACATGAGGGGAGCGAGTCTAGATGGAGGTGTTGGAGCGTGCAGGAGAGTTATGACTGTTATGATGATATTGCAGACTCTTGGGATTCACCATAGTGCCATATTTCTGCCTCAACAATTTCGCGAAAAGAGACATTTCAGAAAGCCAGCTATAGAAAAAGGGGAAGTAGTATCCACAAAAAAAGAATGTTGAGTGATACAACTCTTAAGTATCACTGTCCAGGGCATATCCGCATATCGGTTCGAGAGTCTACAAGATAATATAAGGTGTGTGTGATGGCAGACAGGAGAAGATCAAGGTTTTTATTGCCATTCAAATGATTATCCAAGGAATTGGAAACTGACATAACAGTTCGATGGCTGTTATGTTGCGAGTGTTACGATGTCATAGTGTGCGAGACATGTGAAGGGAGGAGTGGTTGAGTGCAGTGTGAAGGCGGTATGTACTCCGAGGGGTGAGGTTCTAGGAGTGATGTGGAACTGCTTGGTAGAACAGCTGAGGAGGATTCTTGCTGTTTTTTTTTTATTAATGTGGTGTGAGTGGTCGCTTAGGACAGTCTATCATTGTGCTACTTACGATTCACCGAATGGATTTGGCAAATGGAGAGGGCAGTTGTGCGTTTTGAAGACTTTCGTGAAATCGACATCATATTGAGGCCGCGAGTGGAGGTGTGGTAAGAGTGTGCAAACCAAGAAGGAGTAAGTGTAAGAAGAAAGTGTGGTTCTTTTTTCAAATTTTTATTCACAATCGTTGAACGGCTGTTTTGCGTTATTTTATTTTAGAGTTAATTGTAGGGTTTCCTAGTACTTATTTGCTCTCATGACGCAAATGTGTCTGAAATCTGTGATAAACGATTACAGTTAAAAACGACTTCTTAGGTTTCCCCTATGCATTGCCTCTAGATATAACTGTTTTGTCCGTTAGTATAAGCAGCAAGACACCGAGGTTTTTTTCATGCGTTATCCTTCCGTTTAAGCGGGGCGAGGTGGTAATTGTTTGCTGATTCCAACGCTAGCGTATGATTCTTCAAATGAGCAGAACGCATTGAGGACAGTGGCAATCATGGCACAGAATTGCCAGCGTTCAAACTATTTAAGAAGAGACAACGTTCATGACGCAAATGTTACAGAAATGGCAAAAGAAGAATACAATGGGTCTGTTGTTTATTTATATAATGCTCTCATTATGATGCATATGCATACGTAATACGTTAATTTATTCGTAAAATTCTTTTACTACGTTGTCTCAGAAATAATGCAAATATTACCCCACAAGCATTGGCATTTGACTATTCTTGCAGGAAAATTTATGCTTAGAGGGAAAACCCAACATGGTCTCGGGAAGATTACTTATTTGCTGAAGAAGGATTAACGCTAAAATATCTGCAAAGTTCTTTAAACGACAGACTTTAATGCTCTCGCATTATATTCATTCATCACTAATAAGGGATTTGCCATAAATAAGGAAGGACATGGTGAGCTAGCTAAATCGCCATAGTCTAAGAGATAGTGTGTTGGCCTATTAGATGTAAAACCACGGTTCAAGCCCCAGGTCAGACATCTCCAACAAAACGAATTGAAAAAAAAACTTCCTCTCAGTAGATTTTTGGCAAAAACTCTGAGAGTAAATAAAATTGTCATGAAATGTTTCTTAAAAATCTGTTGTTCGGAGTCGACTTTAAACTGTAGGTCCCGCCACTCATGTATAAAATTAATACACACAAC
>QOCX01006982.1:0-10431 GCA_005959815.1 Sarcophaga bullata
TAGTTACAATTCTTAGAATGCAAACCGTTCTCTTGTCGAACTCAAGTAGTTTCCTAGTTCTCCAATTGTCAGCTGCTGGACACAGCAGTTTTGAAATTCGGTAACCTGTTGGACCACCAACGACTTGTTGGTTTTCATTCTGCTTTTTATAATTTGAAAAAGTATTCTCGTAGGGATACAAATATCCCATCTATCCTCTCATATTCAGACAACTCTGATCCCTTTCGTGCCAGTTTGTTTGTCATTTCTTTTCGTCAAAGTGGCCCCAAACTTAGTAGAGACGAATATTGTGTTGAACGTATGCGGTGTAGAGAGTGTATGAACTCCTGACGCTCTTTGATTTCACGAGTTGGGATGTCAGCACTTTAATTGCAGATTGACTGTCCGTACATAGGATCAAGTCCAAAAAAGGTAGGCTCCTGCTTTCAATCATAAATGCAGCTTGTTCATGAATAAAAATCTTCGCCAGAAATTCGCTGGTCCACATCCAGTTCCACATTTCTTTGCTGAGCTATCGGTAAAGAGCGTTAATCACCGTCATCGATGACAGCTTCAGTAACTTGTAGGAGTCGCATATAACACCTGGTTGATTAGGTTTTAATGCATGCAGTAATGAAGCGTGCCCCACCGTGCATGGCCTAAAAATATCTGGCCTAATAATATCAGCTCAGTTTTAGTAGCCATTTTTGTTAAAGGTATCCAACGGCTGTATGTGATGGTGGTAGTCGGCAGTCGTAGGTAGTGTTGGCATTTTTTTTTTTTTCTTAATATATTTTTTCCGGCAACTTTCCCTTCAGCAAATTTCTGGCAAAAACTCTGAGTGTAAATAGAAATTTGCCATGAAAGTTTCCTCAAAAATCCGTCGTACGGAGTCGACCTTAAACTGTAGGTCCCGCCAGCTCTCATGTTATAAAATTTTACACACACAACATGAGCTGTAATCCTGACTGAAGTGTTATAATGGCAATTACTGTATGCATGATTACAATTTATGAGAACAGTTTCTGTTTTCTTTCATGTTCTTTATGCTGGTATTTTTGAACTCTCTCTAGATTTCAATCAATAATTGGTCGTTACTACACTTCACTTTGCTTGGTTGTAATCCTGATTAAGAGGTTGACGTGATCAATGCCGATGTAGCATTATTTATCATCAATAAGCCATGCATTCATATCCTAACTATTCCAAACTTCAATGGCATGATGAAGTGATGGGATAGTATGAGACAAAATAGAACATGACAATATTTTACTATAAAAAAAATCACATTCTCCATTAAATTCCTAACCTGTGATCATATTCCTTATTCCATCATAAGAAAAGTTGTTCTGTAATGAAGAATTTTTTTCGCTAACGTACCGTACCATTTAGGTTGGAAACTAATGAAAGGCTGCCGTTTATAACAATATTTTCCTTTTGGAATAACAATGACAATGAAGAAAACAAATAAATGTCAACTTAACAACAATAGTAACAATAAAGTTGAAAACTCACCTTACCTTACCTTACCTTACCTTACCCAAAGGATAATGGCACATATAAATAACAATAATAACAACAAGTCGTAAGGACAACATAAAGAAAAAGTAAGAAAAAAACGTACAGCAAATTAAGACACCAAAATGGAAAAAATAACAACAACAACAACAACAATGAGGAAAAAAATGATAAATTTACGCAAATAACAGCAATGCGGAAAATAAGGATTCCATAATGAAATGAATAGAACAAGAAGAATAAGAAAAAATCTGTAGTGGCAACCTCTTCTATAACAGACAGTTTCGCAGAAAAACAGAAAAAAAATATGACGCCTTTAAATAAAGAGAGAGTTTTTTGCTCTCTGATAGCCTTATACGTTACGGTGCTCATCCTATAAACAGCTCATTATCCCAAAGGACTTGTAAATACTAAACAAATAACTTCAAGACGCAATAAACAGCAAAACTACAACAACTACAATAACTTACGACAAAAAAACTTATTTTAGTTTCATTTCTGTACCAGAGCAAGAGGAAACGTAATCGTTTCTCATTTCCAATTGGAAATTTGTTTCGCCTAAAACTGAAAGACACGAAGCGTCACAAAAACCCATTACAAAATGCACATTTTTAATGCCACTTTCCAGCAACTGTCTGCACCGTATAATCTCTCTCTCCTCGCTCTCTCGCTCCTCCATCTCTCTAACTCTCCTCTGTTGGTGATTTGCTTTATGTGAGTTTGCCAATTTTAGCTTTTTCTTACACTTTTTCGAAACATAATTTCTTTTAATGGCCTCACTCAGTGAGATAAAAAAAAAAACAAAACAAACGAGGGGAAAATACAGGAAAGAACCAACAACATTTTTGCAACATGACAAAACCATCAATGCTGGGATGCCGCAAATAACGCCAACAACATAAACGAAACAAAATTAAGTAACGTGTGTGTCTTATTGCTTCTTTGTAACCTTAAAAGAGAAATATATTTTTTGTCAAACCCATTCTAACGCGTCTGTTTTATCTTTTAGACAAATAAAGTAAATTGAGTCGCAAAAATATGTAAACTGTGTGTGTGTGTGTGTGTGTGGTGTGGGTGTGTGTCGGGCAATTTTAACAAGATGGGTATCCGTGATGTAATTATGCATTGGCTGGGAAAAGTCCAAAATTTATGTTAGACTTTTGGTGGATTTTTTTTTTACACTTTTTGGATGGCACCCTTCCTCCCCCCAAATTTTACTTGTGCAGAACAAACAAGGGTCCATAGGATCATTCACAACTTTAGAAATCTTATAAAACTTTTGAACAATTTTTGTAGCATTTCCGTCACTGTATTTGAGGCAATGTTGCAAAAGATTTTAAATTGAAAAATCTTTGTGATATTTTTTCTGCATAATTTTAATTAAAATTACGCCAGCTCAGTAACTAAAGTATTTGAAAAAAATTCTCATTTAAATAGAATCAATTAAACTTGTTTAAAATAACTGTAAATGATCTAATACTGTCAGTAGTAACAAATCAATAAAATTATTTAAAATCTTTCAATCCATTGAGACTATTGGGTGTTTTCCAAGTTAAAATGTAAACAAAACCACACTTGAATTAGAGAGTATAGGCACGCTTCAGAGAGCTTTAGGGGTGTGTAAGTTAAAGTCACTGACCTCCCAATCAAAAGTCTCAGGTTACAATGTATGCTATAATAGAATATAAATATAAAAGTTGAGGCAATACTACCTCTCAGGAGAGAGTAGGGCTCAATGAGCAAGATTCCTTATCCCTACTTTCAACACAACAGCTCATAAAAATAATTATAAAACAGTTAGTCTCATTACATACATACATAATTGGTCATTACAATACTTCAGTCAGAGTTACGACTTAGTTTCTCACACCACTTATGCTGTGTGTGTTAATTTTATACATGGGTGGCAAAACCTATAAAGTTAAAATCGACTCCGATTTCTGAGAGGAAAAGTCCCCCTTATTTCGATCTTAGGTATTAGATTGTCGTAACCTGGCCTTGACCGTGGCCTCACGTCTAATAAGCCAACACCAATACCTCTAGTACTCACGGAACTACATGTGGAATCTAATTAGTGAATCTAAAAACAGATGAAAAAACATAAAACTGGTAAATAAGATCAGTAAACAGGAGTCCTAACCATAAGAACAAATCCCAACTAAGAATTTTATATACTCTTTATGTCCTCTTTGCTCACTTTCCAAACTAAACTTAAAGTATAGCCTATGACTATCGATACTTAAACCTCAAACTAAAACTTCAGTCTAGTTAGTTGCAGATTTTCGAAACATAATTTTTCCAGTTAAGCGATGAGTGCAGAATGTATTGCTTAGGAATGATAGGAGCAAGTACTTAGTTGCTTGGCATTGCATAGGCTCACATACGACTGCACTTCCGAACATAGGGGCAATTAATAATCGAACATCTTGTTGAAGCGTAAACCTATCCAATATTAATTGTCATTTAACAAGTTGGCGATTCAACTGAACCCTAGAGCCTATTGGAATGAGATTCTAATTTCCATTTGAAAATCACTTTCAGTACATAACGACCCATTGTCTGATGTATTGCGTACGCCCAATGCATGCCAAAAATATTACCATCATCGTTCCAAATTTCCTTGAGAACGACATCACTTCGGTTGTTCTTACAGTCCAGCAGCAGTACCTATATCTTAGATTATTATTCAGCTTGTTTTGGCCTGTATTTGTATGACTTGCGACACCAATGACCGGTTTCTAACAGTACAGCGGATGCATGCCACACAGCTCATGCAACAGTTAGATATTAAGATCGAGCGATTTTAGTGCGTGTGGATGATGTTAGACATGTATTGCGGGTAAGCCATTAGAACTATAGCCATTAGCGCCTAAACATAATCTATATTACGTTTGTCACAACTTAGTCTGATCTATACGCCAGATGTAAAAAAAATCCAAATATTGAATATTTCGAAAATGTTTCCGCCTAAAGAAAACGGGGCAGTCACATATGTCCACACATAAACTTATTAAAGTCTTCCAAACTTAAAATATCCTTTGGTATCTCACACACGATTAATTTTGCTTAATTTGAAACGAAGTTCAAAAATTTTTAAAATTAAAAAAATTTTACGAAGCCGTTTTGGATGAAAACGAACAGAAAAAAAAGTAGCCCTAAGGCGAATGGAAGCGTTGGCAATAACTCTACGAAGACTGGGTCGGCAATCATTCGAACATATGTAACGTGTGTAGAAATCGAACAAAAATAGTTCCCAGTAAATCAAATTGAGAAAATTTTTTATAGGCGTAAGTCATGAATGAGGCAATGTAAGAAAATCTTAAGCGATAATTGAATTCAAATTATCAAAAGCAATCAATCAACACTCTTAAGGCAGATCCTGTTGATGTATAAGGAATTGTAAGGAATTTTTAGGCCGTGGACTGAAACACATATGGATAGAGTCAGGAAGGAGTTCTTCGATTCACATGGAAAACAACAAATAGAGTAATGAGCTTGTTGCAACAACCCAGTTTAAAGTGAGTTTAATATGCCAAGCATTTTCCGAATTATTTTTTTTTTTCAAATTTGTTATTTATCTGTTAATAATGCTACATAATTGGTAATTACAACTTTTCCAATTAGGGATGACGTCCTACTTCGTACATCACTTATGTTGTATGTGTTGCTTTTATACATGAGTGGGGGACCTACGGTTTAAAGTCGACTCTAAGGGCAGATTATTTGGTAAATAAAATTACTCCCTCGGGGTTTTTGAAAGAAAAGTGCTGATAGGCAGTCGCCGAAGAAAGTTTTTTTGTGTATTTCGTGTTTGCTCGAGATGTCTGATTGGAATCGAAACCAAAGCCAACAATCCACCTACCTAAACGTCCGGCGCCTTGATTCTCGAAGAGAGATAAATAAATATCGTATGTTTGTTTTCTTCTTTTCTCATATTTTTTTCTCTTGTTTCAAGTTATTCTTCTAATTGAAACCAATTATATTAAAGTGTCCCTATTATTTCTTTATGTTTTTTTTGTTTTGATTTTAATTCAAAAGCAACAACAAAAAATGAAGTCTCGTTCTATTTAAAAAAATTGAGAGAGTCCATCAATAAAATTTTTAGATTTTTTATTGCGAAAAAAATAATTTTCCTTCCTTTTTTGTTTCCAACACCATGTATGTGTATGTATACATAAGCACATGCTCTTCGGTGTGATCTTCAACGTTTTTTTTTTTTTTTTATCATAAACTGCCATTTAAAATTTATTCATTCATAATCAATTCTATTATCACAATGCAAAATGAAAAACTATTTTAACTGTTCGCTGTTGTTGTGTTTTTTTTCTCCTTGTTGTTTGCTTTTTTTTTATTTTTCATTTTCGTAATAAAAACTTGACAATCTAATAAAATTTCGGTCTCCAATTGTGAAACAATCATAAAATTTGATCAGAATGTGATTTTAAACAAGAATTTATGCTAAACTCTCTCCCATACACAGCCATGCATTTATCAATACAACAGTTTTTTCGCCCATACGCCACAATTATTATACAAACATACTT
This sequence comes from Sarcophaga bullata, assembly GCA_005959815.1. Classification (NCBI taxonomy): domain Eukaryota; kingdom Metazoa; phylum Arthropoda; class Insecta; order Diptera; family Sarcophagidae; genus Sarcophaga; species Sarcophaga bullata. Next base: position 6,042 of record QOCX01006982.1, read on the forward strand.
GCAGATCCATAAACACTAATACATACACATGTGTGCTCACAATATAAAGCAAACGATTTCCGTGCGATTTGTGTTACAATGAATGTTTATGTTGCCAATATATTTCCCACTTTGATTGCTGAGTTATTCTGTGTGAGAAGAGAAATGGAGAGAGGGAGAGAGAGTGAGTAAGAGTATAAAGGAGTTATAGGCTGATATGTGAATGTATGTGGTGGATTGAGTGAATTGTGTTTTACGGTGTTTTGTTGGACTCTGTGGCTTTGATTATATTGTGCCAAAAGCGTTTTAGTTGTTGTTGCTTTGTTTACTCTATTGGGGGTTCCAATACAACAACGGCATACAAATCCAACAAGCGAACTATACAATTGACAAAAAAAAAATAACAGCAAAATCACACACACCTACACGAGGAAACAACATTAGAAAATCAAATCCAAAATACTCCAAAAAGCAAACCAACCAATATACAAACATCAATTGTTTGTGTGGGTGTGTGTGGATGTGTATGTGAGAATGTAGGCTTTTTCAAATTGTTTGGTTTATGTCTGTATAGTTGTGATGTGGTTGTTGCTATTATACAATCACAACAATCAACAACAGCACCAAATGAAATTATTGGAATTTTTAAATTGATACACACGTGCCTGTTGTTGTTGTTGTTGTTGTTGGCATGCAGATTGTTTTTTTTAATTTTTTTTGTTCTCTTTCATCTCTTTAATGTTTTTCTATTTTTCTTTTCTATGCAATCCAGTTACGTTAGTAGTTAGTTAGTGTGCGTTTTGTTTGTTTGTTTGTTTGTTTGTGTGTGAAAGAGATCATCATTAATAACAACACACTTTGCAAACAGATTAAAAGCGATAACAGATGTGCAATAATTTTAACCAGTTTTATATGTAAATTAGTTTATGGTCTAATCAAAATAGGATTTTAGCACATCTCTCTCCTGTACGTATTCTTTTTTTTCTTCTTCTCTATTTTTTTTTTATCTATCTATGTATGTATGTTGTTGTTGCTGTTGTTGTTGTTTAATTTTGTTTGGTTTGTTTAGAGCTCTCCTCTGCCTTCGTTCAAATATAAATTTAGTCATTAGTTTAGTAAATTGTTTAAATTTGAAAAATATTGGATTTGATTATTGGAATTATTGATAAAAATTTGAGGTTTAAATAACTTTTTTTTTTTTTTTTTTTTTTGCTGAGCCTGGTTGTACTGTTATTTTATTTTATTGGGAATTAATTTTTAAAATTATTTTATTGTTGAAATACGAGGCAATAAAAGCGAATAAAAGTTAACAACAATGTATACGTGAGACATTATTAATCCTTAAAAAAATATTCGTTTGAATAATATTTTGTTAGAAAACATTTTAGATAACGTTAATGAAAATTTTTATACGATTTTAACGAAATATTATCAATTTATTGAAGTCGTTCAAAAAGATTGGTTTTCCAAATTAAATAATTTCACGTTATGACTTTGAATTTCATTCACTAAATTGAAACATTTTTGAGGTGGAAAAACAGACTTTTAAGTTAACTTTCGTATCAATAACATCTGTTCATATCATACATCTGCGTCCATGAAAATCATGAGGGATACACAGTGTTGAAGGTAATAATAGTGGTAATAGGTAGTAGGTAGTGTGTTGCCTTCTTAGATGTGAGGCCACGGTTCAAATCCGTGGTCAGACACCTCAGCACGGTTTCTTCGAGCGAGGATAACATGGACAAATTAAGCTCGGTCATGCCTCGTCACTTCTTGATAGAAAGTACAACTCATTCAGTAAAGTTCGCTATCACTACACCTACTACAATCCAATATATTCTTACAGAGTGCGCAATGACAGTTGGCAACCCTTGCATCCTAGTTAGACAACAAAAAACGTATCTAATATCTCAGCAGCGTTTTGGCAAAAACCCTGAAAGTAAATAAAAATTGCTATGAAAAGTTTCTCAAAATCTGTTATTGTGTGCAAACTTAAACTGCAGAAGTGTATGCATATGTATAATTATATATGTGTGTCATATATGTTCGTTCACCATATCTACCTGCCTTCATTTGCAGCTCGCTTACCACAAGGTTCTATATGAGAAGGAGAATACCCCCTTTGGCGATAAGCAAACTCCCTCGCATCGGATATGTCATTCTTCTTTCTTTTTTACATACCCAGCCTTGTCAGTGCTCCAGAAATATCGCCTATTTCCACATTAAAAAAAACTACTTTTATATTAAGGAAGGCAGCCAGACTATGCTCTTTTGTGCAAGGGACTAACTCTTTCGTACAGGATTCTTTTGTAGATTTGTTAGATTTTTTTGCCATCTTGAAGAGTCTACACGACTCCTTTCTGAATTTGTTAAAAAGTGTCATATTTCCAGTTTTTTTAATCCGCATTACTTCTGTAATTTTAGGTTGAAGACAAGCTTTTTTATTCTTGAGGGCCTTCAAGAGGTCGGTGATTGGGATGAAGTCTGACGATAAGAAAGGTCACTCTATCAATGAGTGTTTGGAATGGTTATCTCCAGAAACTGATCATCGCAAATTCATATACCCAGATAGTTAACAGCAAAAATTTTTTCCTGAATCCACGGTATTAGTTCAAGGCCAGATGACTACAAGCATCTGGAAATTGTCAACAATCTGTTATAGACATTAATTGTCTTACATAATAAATGAACAAAATAATCAAATGAATCTCTTTTTCGTCAAACAGACGCTGGTCTTGCTTGGCAAACCGTAGTCCTTTTTTATAAATTCCATTTCTGAAAGAAGTTAAGTTATGTGGGGGGGACTTACGAGGACTTACGACAGCCTACATCTTTCGAATAAATTGTTTTTATTCAAACTCTTTCGCCAAATCACCCTTAACGGTTATTGCATTCAACTAAAAATAATAAACAATTAATTAACAGCCGACATTGACAAAACGCAACAGCTGCTGAAAATATCACCGCTGTCTGTGAGAATATACTGAAAAATCATATGAGTCGACTTCGGGTCGATAATAAGCACTCAGACTTTCGCAAACCACAACTTGACACAACATGAAGGTACTGAAGGTACTCTGAGTGCCAGTTGTCAATTGATCTTAATTTTCCATGAATCTCATTTCATATTTTCATGACCTACAGTTTAAGCTCCACCTCCGCAACGATAGAGTTTTATGAGAAACTTTTCATGGAAACTTGTTTGAAAAATGTTGAACCCGTGGCTCACGTCCTACCTTAACGCTACACACACTACCATAATGAACTACTGCGACATCAAACCACATAATGGATCCAATAAGGTCTTCAAGATTGAAATAAAAATTTTCTATAAAATCTCACACCACAGCTTTGTTAAAAGAATTTGCGACTGTCTACTAATTACGGCACATCTGGTGCTCCAGCAAGAAAATTACGACCTTCCCTGTACCTGCACACCTTTTCGCAAGTGCCCACACGCCATGCGTCAAGTAGAGAAGGATACAAGCTAAGCCAGTCGACCTCCGGCAAGAGTAGACTTTTTTTCTTGAGAAACTCCTTCTAAAGGGCCAAGTTTTATTTACTCTTTGATTTTTAACTGAGAACAGTCTGATGAGCAAGAAGTCAGCCTGGACAGAACCATTATTTTATTCATCACTTTCGTTTCGTCTGCGACTCTGTGGTTTTGTAACCCGAGTTTTCACGTCTAATACGCCCGAACCACACTTTCCCTGACTGAAACTTACAGCGACTTCTTCTCCCCAGCCAAAAAAAATTGTATTATCAATTATTTTATACTGCGCAACGTTCTAAAAAAACACAACCCATATGGATCTAGATAGAAATTGGGAACTGCCTTTCTCCCCTCGTATTCATGTAGTCTAGTAACTAATGTGTTGGTTTATTAGACAAGAAACCACGGTTCAAATCTCAGGTCAGACACCTCCAACAAAATGAAATGTTAAAAAATTTCTTCGGACTTCCACTCCGATTTCTGACAAATCCTGACTAAGTTGTAGGACCAATATTCTGTATCATATGTACTAACACAATTTCTCAAATGATTGGCATATCTACATCTTAACAGTTTAATCTTTAATTTTAAAATTTCTTTCAAATTTAATAAATTGATATTTAGACTCGCATTGGCATATTAAAATGCAATCAAGACGAATTTCAAATAACCAAAAGGATAAAACAAGAACGAATTGTCGTCTATAAAATATTATTGTGAGTATAAAATACACACACATACAAACATTTTTGTTCATTGCGATCAAAAGCAATTGACTACCAGATATTGCAATTGAAATGACGATAATTTTCAAACTAATCAAGTGAACACCAGGCACATAATCACTATTATTGTGGATGATGTTGTGAACAACAACAAAACAAGAAACAAGAAATTGTACAGAATTGTACACCG
>QOCX01006983.1:0-10654 GCA_005959815.1 Sarcophaga bullata
TAAAGATATTGATTTGCAATTTAATAAAAAAGATATTTGAATAGAGCAATTTACGACTCTACTTATATCTAAATTCAATTAATATTGACTCAGATTAAACCAACAATTTAATATTTCATTATATCATAAGAATAAAAATAAATATAATAATAACATAAAATTTGAGAAGCAATATTACTTCTTCCAATTAAGGCTCCATTTGGTACTTTTTGAATTTTACTTTTTCTTAACAATACTCATCACTGTTCTGACCAGCTGACTTCGAGAAAACGTCTACATACCAATTTCTTTGCATTGTGTTGTGTTCGTCTGTGTGTTGCTTTGTGTTCCGTTTCGTTTTTATTTACATTCTTTTTTGACATATGTTCCATTTTTAAAGTTTCAACAGAACACAAAGCAACACACACACAAACACAACACAATGCAAAGAAATTGGGTGTTGTAGCAATTGCTTGTCCATATGATAAAAGAAGAAGTGTTTGTTTAGCGGTCACGTTTGGTTACGTGTTGGCTGAACCTAGCACTTAAGGGCTGAGCGGGTACGGTGTGATGAGTTGTTTGCAGTTTCTACGTGCTTTGAGGGTAGGCTGCGGTGTGTGGTGGTTTGGATTGGGTGGGTGGTTGTGATGTAGCGAGACTAGTGCTGTTTGAATGTTCTTGAAAGGCGAACCTTTCGGGCTCCGCCTTCTCGAGAACTCCGTAAATGTACACATCGTCGTTTCTTGTTGTTGTTGTGTCCATTTTGTTTTGTTTGTATATTACACTTGTTTTCGTAGTTGTATTTTGGCTTACTTATCATTGATAATTTGTAAACAAGTTCATCGTTTTTATTTTTGTGGCTTTTGTTTTTATTTGTAGATTTAAATGAGGTGGAATTATCTATGTTCACGCTGGCCACCCCAAATCTTAAGCTTACTTTAAGTATTTGTACAACCGTGTGTTTCGTGTAGAATTAAGAATTCAGAAAAAAGAAAAGAGATTATTACAATCCGATTAAGCCCCAACCCGAAAGGTACTTTACTTAATAAATGTAATTTTTTATGTCGAAAATTAATATCCCTATTTATGTCTTATTTTTTGCCAAATACTTTATTTTATTTTATTTTTCCGCTCACTTCCACATTTTGATTCACTCGAGCCAGATCATCCCTTAAATAATCTAAAATATTTGATGAAAATCATTTTGTAGATTGTTCGCCATATTGGATATTTTGTTTCTGGAAAACGCACCCTTTTCACCGCTTGCAATTTGGTTTTAGTAATTTTTTCCCCTAAAATCTTTTTTTTTTACAAGTTATGCAAAAATTCATATATTTAATTCTGTGGTGAAACCAAAAAATGTGTCTCAGTGAAGTGTAAGAATATAAGATAAACAAAAGTAGGTAAATATAAACTAGGGATGTCAAATGAAATTGATTTTTAAAAATCCCGGGATTCGGGATTTCGAAATATCGAAATTTCAGGATTTTGGGAATTTCTCTTAATAAATAAAAACTTAAAACAATTGGTTTATTAAAAATTTCATTAATTTTTGATATTTTTGACAATATACATGTTATAAACTAAAAAACTGAATATAAATAAGCGTAAATTAACAAAAAGATCAATGTCTCTAATATTTCTTCGAAGAGCCTTAATTTTGTTGAGGACTACGCTGCCGTTGTAAAGCATCTTTCGCAATCTACATTTGAGCAAACTGGTTACAAGATAGCTATGTGCAGGATACAACTATTCACCTCTAACACCTCGTGATTCAAACAAATCTATTTTTTAAGAAAGTGGATTGTCTTAATCATCAGCTGTATTAACAGATTTTATTGAACTTCGTGACCAACGTTTAACTTTTTAATAATGGAAGTTGGGTTCTCGTTCAATTCGATGGTGAGTGATATAGAATATTTACTTAATTATTGCATGATACGCGCGAAAACCTACATGAGTGTTATTTAACTCAATTTTTTTTCCTACTTTATAAAATGTATATGCATGAATTTACAATCCCGAAAATCCCGGGACAAGTTTTAAAAAATCCCGGGATTCTAACGATTTTAAGTTTTCTCATTTGTTCCTATTCTTTGGAATTTTAAAATTGGTCCCCTTTAGTGAACATTCTTATTTTTCCACTTTCTTTTTATTCGGAGTTTTCCATAACCTTATCTTTATCCCAATTGTGATAAAATGGCCGCGTTAAGGAACTTAACGAAAAACTACAATCGCTTAGGTGATTTTGAAAGTTTCATTCAGGCTATCCATAAAGAAGAACAATCTGTTCCCACTCTGAGTGTCCAGGAGTTAACCCGTTTGTGGGAAAATTTATTGAAAAATGCAGCAGATACCAAGGTATCTGCTAAAGACCTGAAGGCCAAGTATAAGTCTGTATATACATTATATTTTCAATTCATCTCAACCTTTAATAGTGATTACGCATCTTGGCCAATGTTTTCGGATATGTTTTCGGCAATTTATGGAACCAACCCCCAGATTAGCGACATTCAAAAGATGTATTATCTTTTGCAAAAAAGAGAAAGTGAGGCAAGGGACATTATTCGAGCTTGCCCCATGACAAACGATGAGTTCGACAACCGTTAAAAAGCATAAAAGCTGCATGAATTTTTTAGTTGCCTCGCATGAATTTTAAAGATACCAGAGCTCAAAAATGTGCTATATTTGTAAACAAAAACATCATTCACTACTTTATTGTATCGAATCTTCCGCTGGGAGAAACCGAGGACTGGAACTAATCCCGCTTATCCTACTACCCCAGATAGTTCTCCAGAAATCCCTTGTCCTTCTGCTGCACAAAAAAGAAATGATAACGGCAGATCTACATCCACTGCTGCTCGATTTTTCAAAATTGCGCTACCCGTCTACACTCCACACCGTACTCGACAGTTTTATTAGGAACTATCCAGGTGAATGTAGTGCAGAATGATGTAGTTTTCCCCGCTAGAGCTTTAGTTAATCCAGCGTCTCAAGCACCCTTCATCTCCAGAAAGCTGAAACGGAACCAACCCATTTAGCACCGACTGCCACTGTTAAGGGCCTTAATGGCGCAGTGTCGGCAAACTCGACTAAAGTCTGTATTATTTCGCTGGGGTATTCTATTTATCCAGCGTTTAGACTAACTTCGGAGGCATATGTGGTTGACAAGCTAACTGGTCGATTACCTACATGCTCCTTAGCTAAGTTTGTTGACTTCAACACACCCGATCTTCCTTTAACCGACTTGAAATGTGCTCATATGGATTTGCTATTGGGAGGAGATATATATTCTCAGATCACGTTTCCCGAGGCTTGAAAAGGTTATGAAAACCCTTTAATTGCTTAACGAAACGTTTTCGGTTAGATAGTGACTGTCACAAAACCTCAGTCAAACCCGTTAAACCACTTTGCTTCCTTCTTTAGGCAACTGGAATCGCCTGAAGATCGCTTTTTTGAAGATCTGTATCGTCGTACTACGTATAGGACTAAGGAGAGTCGATATGTAGTTGCTTTTCCCTTTAAATCCCAATTTTCGACGGACTTGAACCTCAGTCCTTCTCGAATAGGTGCTCTTGCCCAATTTTTGAAAAATGAGTCTCTTATGTTGAGGAATCCTGATGGTAAAAATCGAGTTATTGAGAAGTAGCTTACCTTAGGGTTCATGTTGAAAATAGATAATGATGCTGTTCATTCTCATAAACCCAGTTACTATCTACCTCATCATGTCGGTTTAAGCCGTAGTACAACCACTAAGTTTCGTGGCAGTTTTAACGCTTCTTGCCCCTCTTCTAATGGCTTAAGCCTTAACAATGTATTGCACTGGCCCAATTTTACAAGTGGAGACTCTTCTTTATTGTTTTTCTAGTGGAGACTGTTCAGATTTGCCTTTAACTCAAACATACAGAAGATGTTTAGGCAGATATTGGCCGTACCTTTTTCTAGGATATTATTTCGTCGAAACCGCGAGGAAGATGTCCAAGGTTTTGAATTAAACACAGTTACGTTTGGTATTAACTGTGCCCTCTATTGGGCCATAAGGATCGTTCATCAATTAGTAGATGATTGTGAGACGAACCACTCGTTTGCTTCTGAAATTTTACGAAACCAAATGTATTTGCATGACATTTTGGCCGGTTCGCATTCTTTTGTGGAAGCTACTCGCAATCGCGATGAGATAATTTATGTTCTGAATTCTGCAAATGGACTTTAAATGATAGAGGTTTTATTGAGGATTTGCAACCCGAACATCTATTGTATTCCGAATTTCTGGAATTGTCAGACGCCAGCACCGCTAAAACTCTGGGTTTCCGTTGGAATGCCAGCATTACGAATTTTTCTTCAATCCAGCTCCAACGCCCGATTTCTCTGTAGTCACCAAAACGCTATTTGACCCCGTTGGGTGGTTGGCATCTAAAGTCGTAGTTGCTAAAATTCTTACGCAACAAATTTGGAAAGACGGAACTGATTGGGACGGATGTTTGAAACCCATGACGTTTAACAGATGGCTAGAGTTTGTCGATGATTATTCGCACATCGAAAGGATTAACATCCCCCGTGGGGTTAATTTTAACCCTCAGTGTGAAGTGAAACTTCAGGCATTTTGTGATGCTTCTGAGAAAGCATATGCTGCCACCCTGTACAGTAGTGTCCTAACCCCGTCTGATGAAATTATCACCATCTTGTTCGCTACCAAAACAAAAGTCGCGCCTACAAAAGTGCAAAGTTTACCCCGTTTAGATAATAACTGCGGCGCAACTCTACTGGCCAAAAATGGTATTTTCACTGCGTCAGGAGCTGAATCTTACCAGATCGGAAGCTTTCTATTGGACAGATTCGACTATCGTTCTGTCCTGGCTTCAGAATCCCCATGCCATTGGCCAACGTTTGTGGCAAATCGAGTATAGTATATCGTGGACCAGGTAGGCACTGACAATTGGAACCACGTCGAATCTCGTCATAACCCTGCTGATTTGGCCAGTCGTGGTATGAGCGCTAAGAAGCTTTCTATCTCAGATATTTGGTGGAAAGGTCCTGAATGGTTTGATCATTCTTTGCCAAAGTACCCATTTCGCTGAATACACTTCATTGAGGAATGGCTCTACCTTAACCGCTAAGAATTCATTACCCATGTTCAACCCCTTTATAGATTCTAATGGATTCCTACGTGTTAATAGTAGACTCTCTCAACCACTTACTTTGACCTACAACGAACGTTTTCCGAAGATGTTACCCTAAAATGGCCGTTTCACGCGTCTCTATCTAGAACACCTTCATAAGTTTTAGGCTCACACGGATATCTCACTTATGTTTCGTCGTATGCTACAGGAATTTTGGGTTCCAAAATTGAAGAATTTGGTAAAAACAGTTATTCACAACTGCAAAGTGTGTTTTTTTATATAAAAAGAAGCTCGGTCAGCAGATTATGTCTGCTTTACCGCCCGAAAGAACTACACTTACTCGCCCTTTTACCCATACCGCAATTGATTTGGCTGGTCCCTTTGATATAAAGTCGTATATCGGGTGCGGTTGTAGAATAACGAAAGGATATGTCTTGGTGTTTGTTTGTTTTGCTACTCGAGCCATCCATCTGGAGGCTACTAATGACATATCCACCGAATGTTTTTTGGCGGCGTTTGCTCGATGCTTTTAACGTCGCGGTTGTCCTTCTCACCTGTATTCTGACAATGGTACTGACTTTGTTGGAGCAGCTAACATTCTGAACAAGGCTAAGAATCAATTCCTTGAGAGTCTTAAACGTCAAATTGTCACAAAGAATGCTTTTTTGTTGGTAGATTGGCGTTTTATTCCTCCTGGCGCTCTCAGCTCGATGACAGACAACCCGCCTGATGTCAATCCTTTAACCCCAGGACCTTTCCTTATAGGAAGTGCCATACTCTCCCCACCGGAACCTGATTTTTCGAACGAATCTCTTAGATAAGACAAAATATATTAAAAAATATGATCATTAAATAATAACTGCGGGAGTTTTTGTCTGATTTTGTCAAACGAAGTCTCAATTTGTTCACAAGAGAATTCACTTCATTGTAGGTTCAAGTTTTGATCCTCACACTAAGACCGAGAAAATAACGAGATTTTATATGTATGGCTGTATGGCTGCCCTCACATCTACTAACACTATTTCCATACACCTTCTCCTATATAACACCCAAACCTTTTCTGGTAATTATGCGTCTTATCCAACATTAAGGGACGTGTTTTCGGCTCTCTACAAAACGAATTAGTCCCATTATAGCTTCGACATGGCTTGTCAGAATCGTGTGCATCGTTATGAAAATAAACAAGTTTTTGTTAATTCTCAACTCAAAATTCTTATCAATCTCCTTTCAATATCCAACAAACGAGACCCTTCTATAAAAGGTTTACAACAAACTAATATTGATTTGTGGTTGTTGTGAATTGAAACTCAAAATTGGAATACAATTTTTATATATTTTACCTTAACCACTATTAATTCATACACCAAGCGCGTTTTCATACATCAACATTCAAAATAACTTATTTTAGAGAACAATAATGTCTGCGCCTTAAGAGTCACTGTTTCTGAAAGGTAAATACATCAGTTCCGAATCACTGTACCCCAATAAAACGGTTCATCTCCTTTTAACCAAAGACTCGTTTTCGGACTCAAAGTATTATATTATACTACAAAAATGCCATAAAATTTTACTAAAATATTCAAAATTCATTTCCATTTTACAATTAACTCATATTCTCCATCCATATTATACTTTATCAACATAAATCAGTCTACTCACAAACTATACGCATTCTTCTATTCTCATCATCTAACAATATCAGTCACCCACCAAACAGTATTTATAAACAAACCTATATAATTTATGTACTTTGTCTGACAAAAGAGGTGTTTGATAGTCACTCTTTATTAAAAAATTTGTTGACCCTAATCCTTTATAAGAAAAAAATTTTTGTTTTTAATATTTATGGCCTTAAAAAGGTCCTTTGAATATGAAATAAAATCTCCTTTTTTACGTTTGTTTTCAAAATGCCTAGTAGATTGTTAACAAGCAATGCACACGTATATGTATTAAGTATAAAAGGTATTAAGAAATAATCGTTTAACAATTCTCAACGTAAAGTAATGGCTTGATTGATAAAATACATAAAAAATAAATGAAATAAAAATATTATTTTCAATATGGCAACTCCAAATATAAGCATGAAAAATAAACTTTAATATAATAACAGTGTTGAAGCGACTTCAACCATTTTTGTTTTTATATTTTATATATATATATATATAATATATATATATATATATATATAATCATTAATTTACTTATATATTTACTTATTATCATTTATCTTAGTTATTTTTTCTATATTTGAATAATATATCTCATTTAATTTCTCTATGTGTATTGGAAACTCATTACTTTTAAACTTTGAGTAAAGCTTTTACTCTCATTTTTAGTAGCATTGAGTGTATTATCATTGTTTCTTTATACTGTTTCTTTCCTAAACATGTATGCTAACTAAATTATTTTTAATCTTTTTGTATCATTACTTAACTAACGTTTAAGGTAATCACAGCAGCAAGAAGCTGCAAAGTTTTTTTTTTTTTGTATAATAAAAACAGAAGAAGCTGTACACTTAAATTTTAAAGTTCTAAGAAGAACATACATACATACATAATTGGCCATTACAACCCTTCAGTCAGGATTACGGCCTAGCTTTCTCACCCACTTATGTTGTGTGTGTTAATTTTATACATGAGTGGCGGGACCTACAGTTTAAAGTCGACTCCGAACGACAGATTTTGAGAAACTTTTCATGCAATTTTATTTACTCTCAGAGTTTTTGCCAGAAATCTACTGAGAGGAAGTCGCCGAAGAAATATTTTTTATCATATTTCGTTTTTGATGTCTGACCGGGTCGAACCCTGGCCTTTCGTCTAATAAGCCAACACACTACCCACTAGACTACGGCGACTACAACACCCTGCCTTTTTATTTAAAAAGGATAAATTTAATCTGGGATAAAAATTGAGGCCACATTTTGGTCTTCGATAAAATTCTAGGAAGGCCTAGAATAGGAAACCTTTGAAATCATCCATTATTTTCTTTGTAAACCTACAATTTTTTCTATCGATACTGTGTTCTACCGGCAACAACAATTCCAGTATTAATGGTATTTGCTCCACCGCAGCATCTGTATATATCGCCACAAGCCTGAAAGACTAGATTTGTAATTACAACTGTAAGAATCATCGTCAGCCAGACGTCAGTAACGAGATAATTACACCATCGACAACAACTACATCAATTGGTAACGGGAAAGGAAAGAATTTGGTATGTACAGAAGTTTAATTTATTTAGTGCAATTCGAAATTATATATGTATATATAAAGTGAGTAATTTTATTCAAATGTGGATAAATGTTTAAAAGCAATATTTTCAAACGTTAATGGTATTAGTTGTATCAAAACCAACAAATTTCAAAAAAGTACCAACGTTGTAAATTTCGTACCTAATTGCCAGCACTGATAATAATTGTATTTTTGTAAATGAAATCCACATGATTAAAGCAGAAAAAAAATAGAATATTTGAATACGTAAAAACAAATGTAATGTAAATAGATTCCACAAAATTTGTCAGTATTTATTTTATTTTTTTAATCACGGAACTAAAACAAAACTGTAAATTATAAAGTGTTCTGACCTTGAGGACTTTATTGAAAAGTACATTATTCTTTTTTGATCTGAACTTGCCGTTTCTCCACCACCTTTATTTAATTTTTCTATTGATTTGGCTACGGGTTTTAACAGAAAAATGGTCTCAAATAGAAAGTGTAAGGCTGCTATTCAGCAATTGGTGCGTTTTTGCGTTGCGTTCGAAAAACTTTCTTCAGGGAATTGCACAAATGAACTTTTAGAGGTGAAGCAAACAGAATTAGAGCGCAGATGGAGCAAGATGTTAGAGGCCTTTGACGATTTAAGTGCTGATGAGGAAAAGGCGAAGGAAGAAGATGATGTCTTAGAAGAAATATCAGCTAAATACGAAGAGGCTTGCGAGCAATACCAGTTGGTGAAAGCGAAGATTATTCATATGATGAAGGAAAAAATCCCCCAACAGAAAACTCCATTGGATTGTCGTCCGGAACTTAAACTCCCTGCAGTCGAAATAAAAACTTTTGAAGGAGGTTTCGATAAATGGCCTTCTTTCAGGGACATGTTTATGGCTGCCGTGGGCAACGAGCCTACCGTTGCTCCAGCCCACAAATTATACTATTTGCACAGCAAAATGAGGGAGGCATACCAACTCATTAAAGATTATGAGTTGGTAGATTATAACTTTGAGTTGGCTTGGCAGGCATTGCTAGCTAGGTATGAGAACAAACGCATTTTGATCAATAACCAAATCAGAAAAATTTATGGAATACAGACTCCTCAGAATGAGATATTGAAATTTTTACGACTTCTTCAGAACACAGTCAACGATGGATTATCGATTATTAAATCATTTAAAGTAGAAGTTGCTAGTAATGATTCCTTTTTGATGTATATCTGCACTTCAAAACTCCCTGAAGACACTTCGCGTGATTGGGAAGACTCGCTTTCGAATCACATGCAATTACCTACATGGGATCAATTAAACAAATTTTTGTCTGACCGAATCGAAACATTGGAGACATTTAGTAGTTTGAGGAAGACCTCCAGTCGATACTCATTCAAAATCGCAAGTTTTTTATTCTACGACTGAAACTGAAAATAAAACAATAGTCTGCAAAAAATGTAAGCAAAACCATCCCTTGCGGTTTTGCATAAAATGTAACAAGCGACATCACACTATGCTACACATTGAAAATGAACAACCAGTTAAACAGATGTCGCAAAAGCAGAATTATAACAACAATCAAATACCGTCTAGATCAGGAACTCAACGCAACGTTACTTCCTCCAATAATGATTTGATGCGAGATGCTTTTACAAGTGGAAATGAAATCGACTAAGTACAAGTCAACTTGAGTCAACATAGCGGAACAACTATTTTGCCCACAGTTTTGGTGTACGTTGAACAACACTTAGGTGAAAAATTTACAACTCGTGCGTTAATCTTACACAGGATCGACAAAAAGTTTTCTGTTGAAACGAATTCAACAAAACTTGTCGATTCCTTTAGAGCCTTATCGAAGCAAAATTTTCTGGATTTGGTGACACGGTGGTTGGTTAATTCCAAAGACCGATGCTACATAACTGAAAACCAGAATTTCTGATTTCAAAATAAAAATGCAAACTATAGTGGTCTTCGTTGGCACGAATTTATGCCTCCACGACCTATTCCTATACACTGTTTGAATAATTTAGAGGGGTACTGAAATTACCGATCCCATATTTTTATGGCCTGCCAGGTATTGAAATTGATTATTGGTAGTGACTATATTGCCGTTTTATAAAACCTTGGGGCGTTAGAAAGAATATCGGTAATAATTGTGAAGCGCGGGAATCTCACTTTCGGCTGAGGTATCTGATGGGACCTGAGACCGCACTACCGCCGTACAGTCTTTTCATACATTGTAATACCTTCACACCGATTTAGCTCTAGAGGAGCAAATTAAAAGCAATTTTTGGAGATTGAAGAAGCCGAAAAAACCAAGTTTGAAGGTCCAGTAGCGAACTCTCTCTCACAACAA
>QOCX01006984.1:0-10651 GCA_005959815.1 Sarcophaga bullata
AAAAAAAAAAAAAAAAAAAAAAAAAAAAAAAAAAAAAAAAAAACTTGGCTCATAAGACGATCTAACAGGAATTATTTTGTTCTTCTCTTTTTTGGTTCTTTTCCGACAACACAAACTGTTTTCGTAACGTTTTTCTTTTTACTGCGCAAAAGCAAGAGAATATACAAACGTTCGTTACGTTTTCAACACAAAAAAGTCCCTTGAAGCAACAACAAGACAACCATCTGTTTCACTCCACAACGATACAATATTCCTGACTCTGGCAGAATTGTCTTTTTCGTCAACACTGCCAATAACTAAACTGTCCGTTGACTGTATCGTTCCTTCCTACTTCTTGTTTCATTGTCAGTTCCTGTTGATCTCGTCAGTTCCTTCGTCTGTCAATATAGGTTGACTGCGGTTGATATATATATATATATATATTATTATATTATATTATATATTCTCAAACCACGCTTAAAGCAATTAAAAATTTTGTTGGGAAATGCATCAGATTACCTAGGAATAATCTTAGCTCAGTAAGGGCTCTTTTGATAGGACACTGTCGGTTGAGAGTATACTTATTCAGAATGTGGGTTGTCTCGAGCACATCATGCTAGATTCCGGTAAACGATGATACAATGAATCATCCCGGACTCCCACTTCTTCCAACTTGTGAATATTGGTGCATCCCAGAATGAAATACATGGGTGCATTGAACAACTGCTTCGGCAAGGAAAAATAGTTATAAAACATAAACTTTGGCTCATAAGTAGAAACTATACAAGAAAAGGTTTTTTCTTTGTAATTATTCTTTACTCTAGATACCCCAGACAACTTGGTGTAGTATTTGAACATAGATAATATAAATAAATAAAATATAATAATAATGGTCATTAGATAGCATTATCCTCTCTCGAATTGATGCACACTTTAGCTAAGATTTAAAAATAAAATCAGTATGCTAGTAAATACCCCGCGCTCAACCTCCAACTCATACATACTCGCCAAACATAACGCCCACCGCCACCCGAACCCAACCCCCCGTGGCTACTCACACAGCCTTCGGATTTACCCTTCCCTCGCTGCTAATGGAACACCACGAGCCTCTCCCGCGGCTTCTCAGCGCATCTGAGGACTCTCGACCCCCCAACAACCATCGTCCTGACATGGTGAAGGCAATGGGCTCCCGCGCCCCCACACCAAACGCCCTCATCCGTCCACTCGGCACTACCAAATCACTCCACCCCGCCGCACACGCCCCTCCACCAGCCAGACGCCTCGACCCACGTGGTGACACCCCAATTCCACCCACCCAAACAACACAGTACTAACCAACAAACACCTCCCCTTGACAGCCATAATAACAAAGATCCTTAACCCCAACCACGAACGAACACTTCGATCGTTCTCACGCGGCGAAACAGATCTCCGTGCGCGTCCCTCGACTCGGGGCCCTCATCCCTCGCCATAAACTCATCCCGACATCTCACTCCCACCCATCCTTCGATTCCCCCACCCCCCCCCCAAGCACCAACCGCTAGACCAAATCTCCACACAACAGCTATTTCTTACCGCCAAGCCCCTAGCCCCGCCTCCCTAGCGATATACTCAATACTAAAAAAAAACAACAACCACAAAAAACACTCAAATATAATATTATATAGATAAGCAAGAACATCAGCCAAAGTGATAGAAAAAACAACAACACACACAAACACAACACAAAACAACAATAAAGGAGAACAGAAGAAAAACTTCATCCAAAAGACTAAAAAAAAGTACAACTAAAAACTAGATAAGATAATAGAATAAGAGAAGATAAAAAAAAACAAAAATAGATAGAAAAATAAATTTAATAATATGAAAATCAACTAATAGGAATCGAAGAAAGAGAATAAAACCGATCGAAAACAACACTCATCAATACAGATAGAAAAATAAAAAAACAAAATAGATAATCTATCCACCCCTCCGCCAACGAAAGAAACCTCCTCTCTACATCTCCCATCCACCATCACACACGCAGTGCCCCATGAATTCACTCTACCATGAATAACTTATCCATCCGCCTCTTTGATGGCCCTAGTCCATCATGTACACCACGCGTATTGGCCAAGCTGTTCATCTGAGCAGACACGAGTTACCCGGAAGCTTTAACGTGATACCTTACCATCCTCTACCAATACCGGATCAACATCTATGATACTAGCGCAACAATTGAGGGTTTTAGAAGAGTGCTCTTAGTCTTTAGGATTCCACTACATCGTCTGAATAACAATCTTTCTCAATCTATCTGACTGACTGCCTCTCAACCCCAAGTCCCTGTACATGACCCACCAAGCCGGAAGCCTCCCTGAATGAACCTTCTTCCGAAAGCTTTGCGGAGACGGCAGTCCCTACTACACATCTGGCATCAAGACGCAAAGGCTCGCGTGACGAGATGCTCCTGATTGGATACTCCGCGTCACCACTCTAGATTACTACAATCATTAACTCACGACACGGATCTAAACATCATAAATTCCAAATCTGAATCTACAAGAACACAACAACACATGGCTGAATTTCTGCGAACCACGTATCCGCGGCCTCGTTTCCACCAGACATGTCGTCTAAGGACCCAAAATCGTAGACTTCATGGCACAAAAACGATGCGTATGGATTGCCACGAAACTAGAAACCGTAGAGGCTATACTGACGGTAGCTGATGTCAGGTAGAAATGCTTGATAGGATAATAATATATGCATAGGTAATATACTTGACGGATGGAAAAGGGTAAATTGATGCTGTTTATATCGAAAGCCGGTAAATATAGTCATGTCGTTCCAACCAAAATCATAGACCCGATATCGCGATATCATTCTCTTTTGAAAACTCTAGGTAGCACTATGGCCTATACTTGGAGATATCAACACGGTCTCAACGTGCTCTTCATGATGTGAGCGGCTCTTGTGGCTCTTAGATATTGATCAGTCTTTTAAACAACCAAACTTACCGCCATCTTCAACTTAAGGATTACGAAGCGATTTTTTGGTAAATAGGGTAATAAGGCGCGAGTTATAGACCCATCCCAATCGAATCTGGGGTTGGCATGCAACCGGGCGAATGCTCCAAAGAGAGTATTTTCCCCTCATCTTATAATTCCTGGTCGTAAATGTGTTTTACAGCGTCTAAAAAGTAGGGATTTTTAAGGTTGTGGCATATACTGATTTATGTGGTTAATTTCTGTCGGACATTTAAAGTAACCTTATATAAATCCGCGGCTTATAGTCTCAGAGTATACTAAATCTAAAAGATTTTTAAAACTATGTCGGAGTCGACTTTAAATAAAAGCCTAACGCAATAACTGAAGGTTTGTAATGACCAATTAATGTATGTAAGCTAAAAGTAGTGTATCTACGTTGAGCTCGCACCGACTTAAGCGGCCTTCGAAGCATTTTTTGATGGCTAGGTGTACAACCAAATACTTAAAAGTTTTTTTTATAAATTATATGTATCTTTTAAATAAGATTGTTCTTTAATAAGCTGTATGTAGATTTTTTCCGATGAATTTTATGATATTTTTGTATATGGTATGTAAGGAATTTCATGCTTTTGCCTCATAAATAAATTTATTTTTTAACGCTTTAATTTGAAACATACCAGCATTTCCTCTAAAATTTTCCTTTACAAACTTTGTGAAACTCCATAAATCAAAGCTGGATAGTAGTAAACGAGCTACAGTGTCATCATGTTTTGCGGTAACCGTTGGCTACTCTATTTTATTTAGACATTTTATTTAAGTTAGACATTTAAGTTTAGTTTTATAAGTAGACTCAAGCAGATCAGAGTGTAAAAGAGTTGATCATATAATAAAACAGAAATTATAATAAAAATTGCATTGGCATTTAATTAATTTATACATACATATAACGTATACCATATTTCTAATTTGAATTTTGTATTATTAATTTCTTTTCTTCTTCACGTATGTAAGAAAACGATAATTATAACCTTTCCGTGTTAAAGTAACGTTACACATATATACATAAACACAGAAATATATATAAATTTCTTAGCCAAACATAGAAATTTACTTACGCTTCAGCTGATAAATTGTTTGAGTTATTTTTAGCGTAACGCGAGAAACAAGAATGAATGGTATAACTGAAAGAACCGTATTCAATCCATAAAAGTGTTTGAAATCGGTTTAAATTTATGCAACACTCAAAGCAACGAAGAACTTCTTCACATTCTTTCCAAATCGATTCAACGCTAAAAATAAAAAAATATATATATATACATATTAATTTTTTTCATTTTATATAACATTATTTTATTTAGATTATTTGAATTAAATTTAGTTGTCATCTATAACAAACATGCCTTCCACAGACAAAAAAAATAATTTGGTTCATTTGCTATATTTATTTCATCTAAAAAGTAAGGAAGTGTCAGATATAAAAAATGTTTATATCTATGGTTTAATATAGAAGAAACGTAACTCGAATAAAAGTTCAAATCTGCAGTATTAAATGACGCTTTTATAAGTATGCTAACAGTCTGATAACCCAGAGGGATCATTTGTTTCGACAGAAAAACATCCTTGTTAGTTTTTAAATAAAATTTTTTTTATTCAGTCAGTGTGCGTAAGAGCGTCTTCTTACGAAGAACAAATAATTTTAATTGGAAAAAATAAAACTTGAATTTTAATATTAAAAATAGATAATTGATTTATTCTGCACACTAAATTGGTGACCGCGACGTTGAAAATAAATTTTACAAATGGCATCGATACAGCGGCCCAATTGTGCAAAGTAGCTGTTAAACCACCACCTTTCTGAAAACCCGACCCAAAGCTATGGTTTATACAGGTGGAAGCTCAATTCATACGTGCGGGAATCACTGCAGATGACACAAAATATTACACAATAGTGTCGGAGATTGACTCTTCGGTGCTGAAATTTGCATCTGACATAATATTAAATCCGCCGGCCACAGAAAAATACAAAGCACTCAACACAAGACTCGTAGCCGAGTTTAGCGAATCAGATGACAGCCGTTTTAAGTGTATTTTCGATGACTTATTTGTAGATGGAAAAAGCCTTTGGCATTATTACGGAAAATTAAGGAATTAACAGTAAACAAGTTAGAACCTGATATATTAAAGTCACTGTGGCTGCGCTAATTGCCGTCACAAATTCAGCATATTTTAGCAGCAACGGAAGGCGCTCTATATAAGTTGGCCGAGAAAGCTCACAGTGTAATGGACGTGCAAAATCAGCCGAAGGTTAACATTGTGAATGAAAATCCTGATTTATACAGTATTATCAAAGACTTAAAGGAAAGATTCGACCGTTTGGAAAGGAGTAATTGTAATGTAGAAACTCTCCACTACCACGCTCATCATCAACTGAAATTTGTTGGCACCTCCGCACATTCAGAGAAAATGCTGGCAAATCTCGACCCCCGTGCAGTTTCCACCCGAGATATTCGGAAAACTAGTAAGCTCCCATTTTTAGCGGCGGAACATGATTCAATTGACAACTCGTCATTAAATTCTGGCAAGAATTCATCGACCATCCAGACGACACCCGGGCATTCCAATGGCCCAGAAAGTTCGACGACTATCGCCTGAAAAGTTAGAAATCGTGAAAAAGGAATTCGATTACTTATTAGATCGTGGGATTTACGTGCTGTCTAAGAGCCAATGAGCAAGTCCCGTATTTAGACGATGTTTTAGTTGCATCGGCATCAGAAGAGGAGCACTTAGGCCACTTACAACAAATTTTCGAAATTTGCAGAAAGAAGGGTTTGGTTATAAATATCGAGAAGTGTCAGTTGGTACAGTCCGAGGTGGAGTCCATTGGGGCACCTAATCACCAGTGAAGGCATCAAACTCCACCCGCACAAAGTAGACGCTATCGTTAGCCGCAAGAGGCCAATAGAAGTGCAAGATTTACGTAGTTTCTTAGACGCAGTGAATTTTTATAAGTTTTTCCCCATGCCGCAGAAATTGAAATACCATTACAGAAAATGATGAGACCATGCAAGAAACAAGATCGTACGAAATTAGAATGGTCCGTTGAATTCGAAGATGTGTTTGAAAAAATAAAAGCAGAAAAGGAGCTGCAATAGCATAACCGACGCATCCGACAAAGCAATGGGAGCAGTACTACAACAGAAAAAATTCACTGCAACCGAGAAAAGATACACTACATACGATCGCGAACTGATGGCCATTTATGCTGCAATCAGGTACTTCCGATTCGTTTTAGAAGGTACAAAGTTGTATTTACAGATCAAAAACCGCTACTAAATGTATTTGATAGAGGTTGAAAAATCACCACGGCAAACAAGACAACTGAATTTTATAAGTCTATTCAGAATTGATATACGACATATAAGTCGAATGGAAAATGTTGTTGCAGATTTTTTGTCAAAGGTGGAAGCTATCAAACTTCCAACATCCATTAATTTGCAATTACAAACAAAATTCCTTGAGTTACAGAACCTCNAGATTTTTTGTCAAAGGTGGAAGCTATCAAACTTCCAACATCCATTAATTTGCAATTACAAACAAAATTCCCTGAGTTACAGAACCTTATACAGTCAGGATCGACCTCATTTATTTTGGAAAATGTCAAAGTGCCAGGTATAGATAGCGAAATCGTATGTGATACATCGACA
This sequence comes from Sarcophaga bullata, assembly GCA_005959815.1. Lineage (NCBI taxonomy): Eukaryota > Metazoa > Arthropoda > Insecta > Diptera > Sarcophagidae > Sarcophaga > Sarcophaga bullata. The sequence goes on from QOCX01006984.1 coordinate 6,653, forward strand.
GTAGCCGCCCCTACATACTGGTTACAATGCGTTCTATTGTTTTGATGCATATATAAACCTTTCATTTCCGGAAGTCAGAGCTTCAATCAAGTTAATCTCGAAACTTTTGTTTACAGCAAAATGAACACGCAGGTGAGAACATTGGTAAGAAATTATTTAAAGTGCCAACTAGGCCAAATAACAAGACAGACGAAGAGTAATTTGGAAAATTTTGCAGTTCCTGACAAAAGTTCGAACATATAAATATTGACCTTGTCGGCCTCTTACCGGTTTCAAACAACTGTACGTACTGCCCCACTGCGCAGATAAATATTCACGATGGATAAAGTTACAGACATCACAGCAGAATGAAACTGTAGCAGAGGCATTCGATAAGCCGTTTTGGAGTTCCAAAATATAGGGACGATGGTTTGAAAGCAACCTTTTTTTACCACCTTTCGAAGATTTTGGGCATTAAACACTTACGGAAAGCTCCATATCACCCACAGGCAAACACGGATTGGACAGAGGTACTGCCCATAATAATGTTAGGTCTAAGAACGGCCGTAAAAGAAGATTTAGGAGTATCAGGTGCTGAGATGGTTTACGGGCAGGCTATCAGGATGCCAGGTGAATTTATAATAGACGAAGCGAATAACCATATCACCGTAAACGAATTCCTGACAAATTCAACTACCCAGCATAGCAACAAAATGGAATATGTACCAAAGGATTACACATACATACATTATTGGCCATTACAACCCTTCAGCCAGGATTATGGCCTGGCTTCTCACACCACTTATGTTGTGTGTGTTAATTTTATACATGAGTGGCGGGACCTACAGTTTAAAGTCGACTCCGAACGACAGATTTTTTTTGAGAAACTTTTCATGGCAATTATATTTACTCTCAGAGTTTTGCCAGAAATCTGCTGAGAGGAAGCGCCGCCGAAGAAATATTTTCTTCATATTTCGTTTTTGATGCCTGACCGGGGATTCGAACCCTGGCCTTTTGTCTAATAAGCCAACACACTACCTACTAGACTACGGCGACAACAACAAAGGATTTACGTTTCTGCAATCATGTGTTCCTCAGACACGATACGGTAAGAGCTCCGTTAAAGACTCCATATGATGGTCCCTATGCAGTACTCGCAAGACACCCAAAAATTTACACTAGACTTATTGGCACGAAACCAAAAACATCCCTGCGTATGAGCGTCTTCTTATGAAGAACAATTGATTTTAATTGGAAAAAATAAAACTTGAAATTTAATATTAAAAATAGATAATTGATTCATTCTAATTTGACTCAATTTGACTAATTTTACTTATTATTTTGTTTTGTGAGGTTCATTCACCATAAAAAAATAAAATGGACAGCTTGGGAGAAAATTTTTATCCTGACAACATTCCAAAGAGATAAACCAAATTGGAATAAAAAACAAGAATGAATGCTGAGTTCTATATAGAAGTATTGAATAAAGTACCTTTTCAGAAGTCTAGACAGGTAGAAGAGATATATTCTTCATGATTTTGTGAAAAAAATGTAGAAATTTAGAAATTGGTAACATTATTTTGGGAAAGACCAGAGAGTAAAAATTGCAGTACGTTGGAAATCTCATAAGCGTTTCTGAGAAAAATGTAAAACTTCAACGAATTCGAGAATAGATTTTATAACGTTTGAGACTTGAAGTGTGTCGTACAAAGGTTTATTCAACACAGCGAATAAAAGAAAAGATAATTCGAATTTGAACAAAAATTATCGTCAAGCACTCTACACATTTAAGTTCCGACAAAATTTCAAAATTGTTCAAGATAGTTCAAAGACCATCAGTTATAGGCAGCACAACGAGCAATGCGTCCTTTTCTTTAAAAATGGATATCAAAGTTTCCAAAAATGGAATCTCATTATTTTGTAAATCGATGTATGTACAGCTAATAAAAAAAATAAGGATATGAAATTATCATATCTAATTTTTAAACCTAGATATGACAAGAGTAATTTTTATGAGTGTTCTGAAAAGCATAGAAATGAAATAAAAAGAATGTGTCAAGAAAGGCAGAATGACATTAAAAATGGCGAATCAGTAAAATTAGTGCCTCAGGTAAGCGCATATTTATGTATACACGAGTATAAATATAAATATAATATTATATATATACATATATATATATACCTAATGAATGAAATCTGTTCAAAGAGAAGGAAAATAACATAGAGTCCCTTACGCCAACCCTACAATTTTGATAATGCGGATGATATATGTATACTCTCGCACGAAGTCTCCAATATGCAAACAAAGACTTTGAAAGACTAGCATGCTGTTTAACTCGTGATAAATATCAAAAAAAAAAAAAACCAACTTGCCCTTGGGGATTGAGGAAGCGCGCGGAAGAAATATTTTCTTCATATTTCGTTTTTGATGCCTGACCGGGGATTCGAACCCTGGCCTTTTGTCTAATAAGGCCAACACACTACCTACTAGACTACGGCGACAACAACAAAGGCATTTACGTTTCTGCAATCATGCTGTTCCTCAGACACGATACGGTAAGAGCTCCGTTAAAGACTCCATATGGAGGTCCCTATGCAGTACTCGCAAGCACACCCAAAAATTTACACTAGACTTATTGGCACAAACCAAAAAACACCCTGCGTATGAGCCGTCTTCTTATGAAGAACAATTGATTTTAATTGGAAAAAATAAAACTTGAAATTTAATATTAAAAATAGATAATTGATTCATTCTAATTTTGACTCAATTGGACTAATTTTACTTATTATTTTGTTTTGTGAGGTTCATTCACCATAAAAAAATAAAATGGACAGCTTGGGAGAAAATTTTTATCCTGACAACATTCCAAAGAGATAAACCAAATTGGAATAAAAAACAAGAATGAATGCTGGAGTTCTATATAGAAGTATTGAAATAAAGTACCTTTTCAGAAGTCTAGACAGTAGAAGAGATAATTCTTCATGATTTTGTGAAAAAAAATGTAGAAATTTAGAAATTGGTAACATTATTTTGGGAAAGACCAGAGGAGTAAAAATTGCAGTACGTTGGAAATCTCATAAGCGTTTCTGGAGGAAAAATGTAAAACTTCAACGAATTCGAGAATAGATTTTATAACGGGTTGAGACTTGAAGTGTGTTCTACAAAGGTTTATTCAACACAGCGAATAAAAGAAAAGATAATTCGAATTTTGAACAAAAATTATCGTCAAGCACTCTACAACATTTAAGCTTCCGACAAAATTTCAAAATTGTTCAAGATAGCTTCAAAGACCATCAGTTATAGGCAGCACAAACGAGCAATGCGTTCCTTTTCTTTAAAAATGGATATCAAATTTCCAAAAATGGAATCTCATTATTTTGTAAATCGATGTATGTCAGCCTAATAAAAAAATAAGGATATGAAATTATCATATCTAATTTTTTAAACCTAGATATGACAAGAGTAATTTTTATGAGTGTTCTGAAAAGCATAGAAATGAAATAAAAAGGAATGTGTCAAGAAAGGCAGAATGACATTAAAAATGGCGAATCAGTAAAATTAGTGCCTCAGGTAAGCGCATATTTATGTATACACGAGTATATAAATATAAATATAATATTATATATATACATATATTATATATACCTAATGAATGAAATCTGTTCAAAGAGAAGGAAAATAACATAGAGTCCCTTACGCCAACCCTACAATTTTGATTAATGCGGATGTATATATGATACTCTCGCACGAAGTCTCCAATATGCAAACAAAGACTTTTGAAAGACTAGCGTGCTGTTTAACTCGTGATAAATATCAAAAAACAAAAGAAATATTGAGGGCAGCCTCAAAACTATCCAGAAGAACCAATTTCAGAATATTCAACGCATATGTAAAATCAACTCAGAAGTGAAATCGAACGTCATCACGCAAAAATACAGGTATTCATCAAGTGAATCAGAATCATATGCAAGATATTCTGAAATTGGTTCTTCTGGATAGTTTTGAGCTGCTCATATTTC
>QOCX01006985.1:0-10650 GCA_005959815.1 Sarcophaga bullata
TAATTTAAATCAATGCTAGAGAAATATGTTCGCAGAAACTTATAATAAAGCATAATAATTTAATATTATCTCCTATAAATGTGTGTATATACCGTAGATACATACTATCTACCATGTACCAATCGAAACACACAGAAACCGTATCCGAAAATCGAAAATGTCAGAAAGTATTAAATATTAAACATTTGTTTCTAATACGAAACAATTGTTTTTCAGTGCCTTTGTTATTCTATACAGATAAGAGAACTGGTTTGTAAAGTAAAACTGACAATACTGTTTTGAACATTAAGTTTAGACCCCCTGTGATCTTGCCAGTTAGCTTTACGTAGTCATAATTAGATAAGCAGCTGGTTTAGACATTTTATGTGTGAGGGTTTTATTTTAATTTCTGAGGCCAATACTAAGCCTGTTTAAATGTCGTGAGAATGCCCTGTAGAAGAAAAAGAATTACCTTTTTTAACTATGAAGCTTGTTCTAACACATACAACTTGCGACCAACTTACAAGCAATCGTTTCTCCAGTTTCTCCTAAATTTAAATGTTTACTTGTTTAGTCGCTATTGAATACCAATTCTAAATTGTTCTTGCATATTTTCACCAGACACAAGTGTCGCTAGCCCTACAATTGTTCCTTTAAACACGTACACATGCATAACTATTCATTACAAGACCCGAATCCCGTTCCAATCATTATAAAACTTAAGTTCTTTGAGTCTTATGAAGCAAAGTAAAAATTTTAAGTTTACAACGCACGACACCTTTTTCCCCCAGGAATGGAGTTGGAAAGAAATAATTTCCTTTATTCTTTGTCTGTTTCAGAAACACTATACAAGCGAAAAATGCTGACAACGAGTCATCTTAAGACTGCCCTGCAAGCTTTTTTCGACAAGGATTGACTGTAAAGCGGTTTAGTTTTGGTCTGTACTTCGCACTAAACTGGTTAGTCAATCCCTGAAGTATCATAGAATGTTTTCTTTATTATCGAAAGAAATTTCATGAAAGCAATTTCTTTTAAATGCGTGTCAAACTTTCAATCCATCTGTCAAATGGGCGGGGTCGGGGCGCGCGCGGTTGTTGGCGTGCACGGAGCGGAGCGCTCGGTGATCGCAACACACGCTCATAATAATCAATCCAAAGATCTCCATTTTTTTTCAAAACAGATTACAGTCGTCCGAATGTTTATTTAATATTTTTTTTTTTCTTTTAAACCATAATACCCGGGTCGGTTGCGTGTCGATAGCTTAGGGATTTAAAAAACGTTAATTGTTCAAATAATATGTTGGGAGGAGAATTTTTCATTGTTTGATAAAATTGTATTTTACTTTTGGCCGAATTAGATGTTTAATTTTATAAATACAATACAATACATTAAAATTATAAAAAAGAAAATACTCTTACTCAGGCTCGACTTAAAATGCTTTTATAAATGTTGAAAACTGTCTAAGGATAAGACAATTCTCTTAGATTAGAATATAAAGTATTATTGATATAAAAAGTATTACTTAAAGAAATATTAATAGAATGAAAGAACAGGTTAACCAGATTACCTCCTTTTGATGGTTTTTTGATAAAAAATAAAATAGAAGGGAAGTGTCTTCTTTTTCCAAATGTTAAGAAGTTGCTTTAGAGAGCAGTGAAATTAAATCTTCAATTAATTAAGATAAACCAAGTTAATAGTAAATAAAATAACGTTGATAAAAAAAACGCGATTATGTCATGGTACCGAAAACAGGATTGTGGCGGCAAATGCCAGGTCCATATTCTTCGTAAGCAGCTTTTGTATGACAAACTTGATAAAATTCAGGCTATAATAAAAACAGTATAACAACATTTAGTATATTAGTTTCGTTGTATAGAAAATCGTACTAACCGTTGAAGCTAACATACTGCCACCGAACCAAACCGCATAACGTTGCATATGATGGGTAATAACTTGAACATCAATTGTTTTGGCTAAAAGAATTTAAAAATGATTCTTAAGCTTATTGAATTAAAATGTTCAGAGATCTTTAACTAACCTTAATTCTTCCCTCCGACAAATTTTCACTGATACGCAAACGTGTATCAACCGAGCGTTTTATATCACGTTGCAAACGACGTCCAAAGTCTTTAAACATTGTCGAACCTCCACTCAATACAATATTATTGTACAATGGTCGCCTCACATCAATAGGACAGTTTTGTATGACATTGTCAACAATTTCCGACAATGGTATGGTAAAATCTGGATTTGAAAACTCCGGATGAAAGAAAATTTCTGGTCCCAGAAATCGTTCATAGCCAACGTCAACGGTAAAAGGTTGTTTTGTGACCGAATTAACGCCCGTATAGTTACGAATCCATTTGCCTGGCTCTGTATCATATTTAGCAAATTCTTTGGCAATATCGGGGCAAATATAACAATGTTTTTCTTTAATAGCTTTGGCAGTTTCTAAACTTTGTTCGGGTGGTATACCAACTTCACGCTCACGCAATAAGCTTTGTATGAAGGAGGTAATATTACGACCAGCAATCGGTATATGTTTAATGCAAGACCCAATAACATAACCTTCAGCCTACAATGAAAAAAGTTAATTTAGATTAGATAACGATATCAGAATATAAATATATTATTGAAGAGCTACCATCCATTATTTGATGAGCTCTATTTTGTCTGGTAAAATTAACGTGTTTTGGTAAAGAATTTTGCTTTGAATGTACTGCAATTTCAATAAAGTTTAACTAGGCTACTATTGGTAATGATAATTTTAGGTAAGTATAAACATTTCAAATCATTTATAAACAAAATCATCTAATAATTGATTAGTTTAAGAACCGATTAAACTTGGAACGTTCATATCAAAATGGTTTTTTTTCATTTTTAATCACTTTTTCGTAAGTCCTCAGAAAAGACGTGGGGTAAAAGTTGCAAAAGCTTCAAAACAGTACAAAAAACTTTCAGAAGTACTTCTGGGAATGTTGGAAATCAAAGTGATCTACATTAAAATACTTTGACTGTATAGTAAGATCTCCTTTCTGGCGTTTTGTAGGAGTGGAGGCTAATTGCATAATATTATATTGACTTTAATGTTTTCAAACAAAATATCTGTTTGTCATTAAACCGCTGAACCTCACCACCTGCAGGATATTTGTAACTTATAGAATTTTGGTATTCCAAAAGCAAATTTCTTGCAAACCAAATTGATTAGAGACTCCTTAATCGACATTTCAATGCTAGTATCACACTAATATTTTGCATTCCATTCATGTCGATTTTATAATAGAAAATTTCTAAATTTAAACAAGAATTTATAACTTACCACTGGAATGACATGAGTAACACCATCGCCACTATCAACAACTATGCCAGTGAGGGTGCGTTCCTCAACTGGTCTGGAAGCCCAACTGGCAGCCAAAGCCAAAACAGCCTTCAAATATATAGGACATAAAAATGAAGATTAATTTTTAATTTATATTGGGAAAATGCATTTTCGTTAGCCTACCTGCACAGCAATATAAAGACCAGGAACATTAAAAGTCTCAAACATTATTTCAGCCGTATATTCTCGGTTTTCAGGAGTATTTAGTGGAGGTTCGGTAAGTAAAAAATGATGATCTTCAGGTTCAGCTCTTAAGTATTTGAAAATGCATTGTTCCAAAAAACGTTCCATTAAATCCCAATCCTCAACTAGACCATGGCGTACTGGATACTATTTTTCCGCAAACAAATCAATATAAAAATTAAAAAGAAATATTAAATAATAAAAATAAGACAAAAAAAAATATCACACATAACAAAAGCAAAAAGCAATAAGAAAAAATAAAAACGAAAGACATTCAAAAGATAACAATTGATTAGTCATAATCTAAAATGTTTCACATAAATAAAAGGAACATTTATGCTTTACCTTAACTGAGTAACCAGTGGCATCAAAGGCCTCATCACCGATATAAAAATCTAAATCCTCAATGCCTTTTGTAATACGTCTGGTGTTGGTGTCACCCACACGGGCAGACTCTTTGATTGCGATGGCTGAGGGTATGATAAATTGTGGCTCCTTATTTCCAGCAAAACCCAATTTTGTATAGCTGTGAAGATGAAGTAAATAATATCGTGTAAAAATCAATTGTAATCCAAAATACTCAAATGTTTTTTCTTTTTTTTTTTTCTTTGCACTGTCCCAGTTTTCATGTTTTTTACACCCCCCAGAAAATATTTTTTCCATCGTACATAAGCACAATAAGTGAAAAAAAAAACACAAACGCTCTTACCCGGTGCCCACATCAATTACACATGCCGGTAATCTGTTAGCCATTATGTTTTTTACAATATACACTTAATACTTTAGGTTTGTATTATAAACTTATTAAATAAATTTTGTTTTCTATTTAATAATAATTAATTGGATTTTATAAAATTTTTACAACCACACCTCGACCGAATATTGGATGTGTCACGAAAAAAACGAATTTCTACTGCTCCAACTTCGCTGCAGAAGTTTTTTGTAAGATAAAATGCCAAAGAAAAGAAAATTGCGAACAAATTTAAGCGAATTCAAATGTCAACATAACAGACCAGGGCTGTATTGTTCACGAATTTACCCTACGTCCGAGCTATTTTTACTCGAATTATACTGCTATTGAACAAAACTAGTACGTTTGACAAATTTATTTGGATAAGCAGTTTGATCTCTGTATACGTCATATCGTTTCCATCGAACTTTGTCCAAAGTCTTCCTTTTTTCGTCACCATACTTCTTAAATCATTTCCAATCGATAGCCTCATAAATAGAAGAATAGTATTGGTGAAACATTTTCTGTCAATATAATTTTACATTGATACCATCGTAGTGCCTTAAACGTTTATGTGTTAAACTGTTACATATGTTAACATAAATTAAAAAAAATGTAGTCACCCTGTTATTGCAATAAGTGTAATATCTTTGACAATTAAAGTGTAGTTAATGAACGAATGGGAATGCAAAACATAAATGCAAATAAAGAAAAAGTAATGTAATTAAACAAGTGTTGTTTTTATAAAAAATTGAGATAATTGACTTAATTTGTTTAAAACAAAACAAGCAGGATAATTAAAGCAGTAAAACAAATCCAAACGCAACAAAGAAAGAAAGCAAAATAAAGTGTGTAGCAAATTTGATTAAACAAGAAAAATAAAAACGACGTCACTTTGTCGAAAGACAGACAAAAAAGAAGAAAAGTAGTGCAGCACCACAAAAGGGTCGCAGTGAAAATACATTTCGCAAGAACTCACATATTGAATGGATAAAAATACGTGTTACACTTGAACAATTAAAAAATTCAACCAAATTGTTAGACAATATCGTTGCATTATTCTCAATTATTATTGTTAATCACAGGGGCGTATGTGTATAATAAACTTGATTTTGGAATAGCAGTGTAATATAAATTGAAACTTATTCAGCCAGAAAATAGTGTATAATCGTGTTACAAGGTCTTTCTTTAAAGTGTTAAATTTTTTTTCATTTTTATTTTACGGCTACTGAGCTGCCCTTTAATTTATTTAAAATAAAATTTTTTAATTGAACTAATTTTGAAAAAATTGCAATCAAACTGAACGCATACGAAAGCATGGATTTACAGCATTTAGAGAATGGCATAGGTGGCGGCGGTGGTGGGGGTGGAGGTCTGGGTGGTCAGAATGGCATAGGTGGCGGCGGTGGTGGGGGTGGAGGTCTGGGTGGGAACAGTAACATTAATGGAAATGCCAACACACAAGGTTTAAGTGAAATTGATTTTCAAAGATTGGCGCAGACCATAGCCACCAGCATACAAAAGATTTTACAAAATGGTACGTACGCGCTTCAAAATAAGTTTAAACAATTTATGATTTTTTTTGTTTTTTGCAATAGTTTCCACAATGCAACGGATGGTTAATCAATGTAATACTCCTCAAGACTCACCGGATTTGAAAAAACAACTGTAAGTAGTTATGTTTCTTAGTATATGTTTAAAACTGAACTGAAAACAAAACTTGGCAGAGAATGTCTCAAGTAGGCATTTTATTTATCTAGTGGTAATGTAAAGTTAAAATGGGTGTTTAAATTTGTTACATAGGTACATATATTGGTAGAAACTTACCTGAACTTGTTTATCCTTGGAGAATTTGTAGGCAACTATCTAAGAAAGTTATCACTTAACACCAGAAAGTGACCCGCTTCTGTAAAAATCGGAGTCATTAGGCATAAGCTAAAATTGATTGCAACATATAGTTTCCACCAGTTAGAAGTATTGTACGTTGTCATTACTTCGTGTAATTCTTAGCTTAAACGTTGGAAAGTTTAGTCAATAATATTTTTAATTGTTATGTAAATAAAAACTTCATTTTTAGATGCTATTTAGATTCAATTCCTTACATTCCTTACATTTTATTTTATTCCCATTTGGACAGTATTTAAAATTAAAAAGTTCTCGTGTGGTAAAAGTTTTAAAACTTTAATAAATTATTTCTAATCAAACTTCACGACCATGCAAGTGTTTAAAGAAAATACGATAAATATATCCGAGTCCTCCTTACGTTAATTGTAACGAACTAGAATTTAAAACTCCCTAATGCATATTTATGCGTCTGAAAAACTAATAAGAAATAAAAAATTCTACAAAAGCGTTAGATTTTTGCTTTAGAGTATCATATATTTATACTGTTTTAATGTTTACTATTCATTTGTTATTCTATTTAGCCATCAAATTATGACCTATACCCATCAGTTAGTTTCCGATACAAATAACCAACTGAAAGAAGGTGATAAGTGTAAAGACGTCATTTGAGATACAAAGAGAATCGTTTGGTGGATGGAATTTAGCTGCTTTAATTCATTTCAGGTAGGTTTTCATTGTTTTTCATGAATTTTTTTTATTCTTTATAGCGATTAGTCATCGGAAGAAACAAAACAAATTAAAGATAATATAATCAAATCACAAAATAGCTACATATGTATGTATGGTATATTTTTATTTTAATAACTCATGATAATAATACATCCGTTAGGATTTTTTATTTTTTTTTTGCATTGAATTTATAACATTGCTTATGGTCAAGTGCTGTAATAAATGAACACGGTTAACATCACGTTTTGATGTTTATAATTATAGTGACTTTTCGCTATGCGATACGATTTTGGTAAAGTATGTTAATTATTTTTTTATTTTGGCAACAATATGATGGATGCATTGCTTTTACTGTTTTATTCTTCCCTCTTGCATAAAAATTCAAAATATCCACATACAATGCAATGATGCAAATGATTTTTTTTTTGTTATACTTTGGCCATAATGTTTTACGCTACTTAGCTGACACTGAATAACTATTAACTAAGTTTAGGTTTTAGGTATACATGTTAGGATGATAAAAAATGGTAATTATAATTTTAGTAATTCCACCATATATTTATTAAGTAGGATATTGTATGTATAATAGAGTTCGTTAACCGGTATCTCCTTTACCTTTTAGGCTTTCAACGTAAAAACTGTGGATATTGAAAAAATCAGTCGCGCCAAGCTAGAGCCAATCAACATTGTAATATGCAAAGCCTCCTGGTGAATACAACAAAATAACTTCTTCAAATGGCAGCAATTAATTCATTTTTTGGGAAGGGACAACTCTATTGGACGTAAATCCAACAACAGACCAACAAACGCAACTCAAGAAGAATTGATTTACAGGCTTTGGAAGAACAAGAAGAGCCATTAGGAAATAGGAGGTATCACAGAATAATCAATGCACAGCATTATATTTTTATTGATACTTATACTCAAAAGTATATTTCAACATTTCAACTGTAGGAAAACATTGTGGGCGTTAATGAAATTTATAAAAAACTTGGAGCCATGGTCTATGAACAAGGTCTAACCGTTGATTCCATAGAATCCTCTGTTGAACAAACTAGTGTTTATGTATCTCAGGGAACTGAAAATCTTCGCTTAGCTGGTTCTTATAAGGTAAATAGATATACTCACAGAATGTTTTATTATCATTGTGTTGCAATATTAACTGACTCTTTACTTTTTACAGAATAAATTACGCAAAAAGAAACTTATATTGTTTGGCGTATTGGCTGCTATTTTAGCAGTGATTATTTTAATTATTTGTTTGCAATTTAAAAATTAAAATGTGGTGTTAGCTCTATACATATATTTTTCTATTTTTTTGGTGATTGCATAAAAAAGAACCAAGAATTTTGGGCCTTGTTTTTAAAACGCTGCGAAAAGGAAACAAGAAAGTAAAATTATTTGTATTTACTAAATGTTAACAAAAATTGAATTAAACTGAATTGCAAAACAATATATTCAAATAAAAAAAACGTCCTAAAATTCAATAATTGAAACAAATAAAAAGAGATCAAATTCAATATTCAATATAATTTATTTATTACTCTTAATAAAATTATTTCTTACTCATATTCGTATTATTTACTAACGCCAATAATGTATTCTTGTTAATTATCTCAAAAAAGAAATGTAAATTCCAAAGCCTAATTCCAGTATACCCGCTTTAAATTTATATTTCTTGAAATTTTTGTACATTTTTAAATTTAGTTTTCTAATTGGCTTATAAAATTGTTTGTATATCTTTGTTTTTATTTAATTTAGTGTGTGTATGTATTTATCTGTATTAAAATTATGATTTAAGTTTAACCATAATCTTTCTATATACATTGTATAAAAAACGAACACAAAGTTTAAATTATTCGAGAATTGTATGCTTAAATCGATTATGAAGACAGAAACAAAACGAGTAAAAATAATAACAATAAAACATATGAATTGTAGCAATGTATGATAGAATCATAATAATAAAAATAAAACGAGGTATGTTTTACTATCACAAAGCAAGTTTTTATAGGAATATAATTCCTTTATCTTTATTTTTCTTATATTTTTACATTTTCGAGTTATTTTATTTTTATTTTTTGATATTGTCGTAAATCATCAAAACTCACAATGTGTGCCACTGTTTTAAAAACGAATGCCTGTATGTATGTATCAAGTTAAACATGTTGAATTTGTTTTTAAAATGTAGAAAATATTTCTGGTTTAGTGTTTATGTTTTGTTTACTACGTATAGCTTTTTTCTGATTTCAATAACTTTATGATTATTTTTATAAATAGTTTTTGTATTCATATCATTGCAATTTATTGTCGTTATATACTCTTAAGTGTGCTACATTAGGCTAAAAATACGTAGCAATAGCATTTCTTTCGAAAACCTTACCTATTATTAGTTATACATATACTATAAATTCATTTAGAATTAAGTAAAGAAGGTGTAGGTTGCAGAATCTCCATTTATTTAGATCGATCCTTATATACAGGAAGGGCTACAAAATCTGGGTAGAGCCCTGAGCTTGATTGATTGTTTTGTTACTGGCAACACTAATGGGTTGAAAATCGTTTTTGTTCGTTCAAAAAACAAACGTTGAAATTATTCGCACATTCTTTTTTCGCTAACGATTTATAATAAATAAAAATTAAGCACATTTGAGTTTAAGAAGGATTTTTTATCGCTAGTGCTGACTCTGACCGTTTAACAGCAGAAGACCAAATTTTGAATTTAGTTTGTATTTCCGCTTAAATTGATGCAGAAATTAAAAAACTTGGCACTACTTTTACCACAGTATAGCTCAAGTATAAATAAATTCAGCAATCAGCTGTTTTCCAAATTGTCAATTTATTGTTTACAACTGCCTACAAAAAGTACTCTGTGATCAAAAAAATCAATAAACAATAAGACAAGTTTTTCATTATTTTTTTAAATGTCCAGACGTACACAAGATATACCCATTAGACCTCGTTATGGTTTAACTGATGAAGAAATTGAAGAAGAAAGAGCAAGCCGTGAGGAAGCGATTACTTCAAGATCTCGCAAAACGTCAACTAATTCAGATGTGACTTCATCTTACAAGGAAATACCATTTTTGGCACAGTATGTTGGTGTCGTGCCAGAAAGTGTATTAAATGACTTGACACCTACGACCAGTAGGCAAATGCCCGGTAGAGAAGAAAGTTTAGAGGACGAAGAAGATGAAGAGGATAATTCGAAAAGTAGTTCGTGTGATAATAGCAATAAGACACCAAAAAGACCGCAAAGTCGCTATACCCTATGAATTGGAAGGCTCCGATAATGCCGATGATCAGATGAGACATTTTGTAGCAAGAAAATCTTGAAGAAAAATTACGTTTAGCCAGTCCGCCAGATGTTAGAGAAGGTAATTATTTTCATTCACACAATTCAATCCTATAACTGACTTCTTTTACAATAGATCCTTATGGTTATGCCTCTAACACATCTCATCATAGCACTCCATCAACTACTACTGCGGGCGGCATGACAAAGCAATTTTTGCAAATGCCTCAGTTGCCACAAATAGATGCCAATGTTTTGAATGATATTGAAATTGAGGCTCAGTATTTAGCTGCCTCAGTCGATAATTTAACTGAGAATCTATGCAATTTATTACATTCCATATCTTCGATTACAGCGGACAATGTAGAGGTGCATAAAAATGCAGTCAATAAATTGACAGATAGCATGGATGCCAATATTAAATGCATGTACACTATTATGGCAAAAACAGAAGAAATTACCAAATCGATGCAACCCACGGAACAAGTGGGTGTACGCATGTGAGTATGG
>QOCX01006988.1:0-10643 GCA_005959815.1 Sarcophaga bullata
ACAAAAGTCAAGGATTTAACATTTTCTAGATTCCAATAAAATGTCCTTGAAATTTTATTGCAAGTTTCTAGAGATCTCTTTACAGGCATACTTTTTGCACGTACTGTATTATTGAATAAGTCAAGCGGCATGATAAGGTTTTTATAGTTAGCCCAACGATTAAAATATAATTTTACTCAGAATTGATTTTAAATAGAATGAAGGTTGGTTTAGTCCCTACAAGCTTGAGTAGAAGTATAAACCCAAAACATCCAAGAATCCGGAGAAAAAAAACAAATAATTTAACTACAACAACAACAACCATTATCTGTGTGTCAGTAACTGAAACTGATTAAGTGTCGTCTGTCTATCCACTTAGTTGTCCGATCCATCCATAAGCCATCAACAGCGTTTACAAAGCCTTTTGGAAACTAAGCGGCGAAAAACATTTCTCTTCTCAAAAAATGTAAACGCGAGCGCGCTTATTTGACATAAAGTCACATTTAAACGCTCTTCATATAATTTCCGCAACTGAAAGTACGATTTGAACAAAAAAAATTAAAAACTGTTTAATAAACGCATTTAACTTTTTGAACGCAAACAGTCAAGGTATTCAAGATATTACTAATGACCAACAATAGATGATCTATGTCAGCGTATTTGTATGGGATTTATATCAGGCACAGGTAATCTTCATTTTTGAGTCTGAAATCGTCGTAGGTACTGTGTTGGCTTATTAGACGTGAGGCCGAGGTTCAAACCCCAAGTCAGATATCTCTGCGACTTCCTCTCCCCAGATTTCTGGCAAAAACTTTGAGCATAAATTAAAATTGCCGTGAAGTTTCTCAAAAATTTGTCGTCCAGAGTCGGCTGTAAGCTGTCCCGCCTAACATGTGTAAAATTGACACACATTACTTAAGTGGCGTGACTGCAGGGTTGTAATGACCAGTTATGTATGTATGTATGTATGTATGTATACAAGCGATATAGGCCTGCAGGACACGACATACTATTGGAGTGCTACAATCACATCTTTCATTCAGTTTTCCCAGACCTTCACTGATAAAAACACAAGGAGCAAAGTGCCCTAACACTACAACCAATATATTTTATCAGAGAGCGTTATTTACAGACAACGATATATGGTGCCCTATCATCCTAAAATCTACTATAGTTGGCCAGTCACATGCTTAGCAAAAAAAAAATCATGATTAATGAAACCAAACTGGAGGAAAACAATCAAGTAATAAGACGATAGAGAAGATGCTTTACTACAGACCTGTGCTCCTTATAGATGCCTGTATTCCAGAATTTAATATGTAATAACGAGCAACTGGACGAATTGGTTGTTATTTATGCAACCTATATTGCCAAAACGCAATGAACGATTACAGAAAACGACATGTGTTCACTGAATGGGCTCCGGAGCAATAGAAAACGAAGGAACATTTTCAGCGATTAAACTCATTGTTGGATGAATGGGCAAGGGAACAAGCTAAATTTGCGATTTCGTGGCGATACTAGTCCATATGAGAGTCAAGAGCGTCCAATATGTTCCGAAAAAACACTAAATTTTCGATTTCGTGGCGATACCAATCCATATGAGATTCAAGAGCGTCCAATTTGTCCCGAAAAAAAACACTGTCTAGTGTGGTTTATGCGCTGACAGTGTCATCATTGACCAGGCCATTTCTCTCAGCGGCCAACACTGTCGGTAACTACCAACTTATGCAACATAAAGGCTATTTGTGTCACGTAACTCATAAAGGATGTTATATCCCACAGATAGAAGCAACCCAAAGGACAGCATCAGCAACCTCCATCAAATTTCTCTTACGATAAAGATTTGGTATGCGTTGTTAGATTTTTCCTTCTTGTTTTGGCAACGTGTTTTAGTTTCATTACCAAAATTTTTCTATCTAAGCAGATTTCTAGCAAAAGCTCGAACCTTAATTAAATTACCATGAACAGCTTCTTAAAAATCTGTTCTTCGGAGTCGACTTTAATGTGTAAGTGCCGCCACACATGCATAAAATTAACACCCACAACATAAGTGATGCGAAAAGCTAGGTTGTAATCCTAACTAAAGGGTTGTAATGACCAATTAAGTAAGTAAGTTGTCTATCTAAGCAAATACAAAAATGACTCGATCCTGCAGAGCCTGTTGAATTGGAGATCTTTCCTATTATATATGTTGCTTCATATCTTTCCTAAGGTTTTTCGTGTTGACATTATCCCATCTGTGACACTTCAGGTTCGAATACAAACAGTTTTCCAATAATATATGCTACGTCCATGGTATTTGAACCTAATTTTACAATGCTTACGTAAAAATTTCCACATTTTTATATGCGGAAATTTTATAAAAACGGTTTGAATGCTATAAGCGAGATCAGAACTCTTATTTTTTTTTTTTAATTTCAAAGCTTTTTAAAGATTTTTATTAAATTTTTTTCAAAAAACAAAAAAAAAACCGTTTTAATAGTTAAATTATAGCATGATGAATAATTCGCATTGTAATTTAGATTTTAAATTCAATTAAAAGTTTCTTGGCCAAGGTCAGTTTTTTTTTATTATTTTTCTGTTTTTTTTTTTAACATTTTTGCCTTGAAAAACTTCCAGTACAATAAGTGTGTGTGAATTTTGTGGTTGAATTTAAGTTGACGTTTGAATCCAATTACAGAAACCCCAACCAACATCTTACACTTACACTTCCCAGGTTCTTTTTTTTCTGCTCTTTCTTCTTTTTCTTTTTAATTTTGTGAGAAAATAAAATCAAAAGAAATTAAAATCTTAAAATCAGCAAAAAAAAAAGAAGAAAAATAAGACGAGCAAATTTCAAATTTAATCTCAAATGTGTTACCAAATACCGTCACACCAGTTCTAGAGCATCAGGGGTATGAGAAGAGAAGTTTTGGGTGAGTATGGAGGAAACCACAGTGAAATAGAGTAGTGGCTTGAAAATACAATTCTTATCAGCAACTAGAAAGAGCCGCAATGCTTTGCAGATTGATGGGAAGTTTGGTTTTTTTTTTGTTTTTTCTTTAAATTTAAGGCGTTTATTGTTTAGAATAAAAAATAAACAAAATTATTCCTGCATGTGCAGGTCTTAAGTGACGTTAATCATAAATATTGTGTGGATACTTTTGGTGGGGTTTTATATTTTTTTTTTGTAGCGTTCGTATAATTTGAACGTGGTTGTTTTGTTGTCTATGAGTGCTAGTGTATCAAATGTCACTCACTTGCTCTCTTCCTTTTATTATTTTTTTTTTAATTTTGGTCACACACAGAATCAAGTGACATATAAGTGACAAAAAAAAAAAAAAAAAAAAAAAAAAAAAAAATAAATACTCACACGTTTATTGAGAAAAAAAAACATACCGCTCAGCTAAATCAACAACGTTAGCATTAGCATTAGCCATCAAAGCTAGAATGTGGCTGGCTGTGGCCGCTTAAATAATTTTCTAATCAAATGAA
Organism: Sarcophaga bullata; assembly: GCA_005959815.1. Classification (NCBI taxonomy): domain Eukaryota; kingdom Metazoa; phylum Arthropoda; class Insecta; order Diptera; family Sarcophagidae; genus Sarcophaga; species Sarcophaga bullata. Next base: position 3,457 of record QOCX01006988.1, read on the forward strand.
ATTCATTTAAAACGATACTCTATGTACATTTCATTTCATTATTGTGGGAATTTATTTCTTTTACTAGTTTTAGTGGTATAATGCAAGATTTCTTTTTTTTTTGGGTTTTATTCATTTATCAACACTTTTGAGGTTTTCCTTCTTTATTTTTTTTTTTTTGTTTTTAAGAAAAACAATTTTTTTTTGCTGTTTTTTTTTCTATCGTATCACTTGATTTAATTTTTGATTTTGAGGGTGTGGTTATCATTAAATTAAATTAAATTTTTATATTTTATTTGATTAAATAATTGTTTGTTATTTGAGCTCAACTGTAGGTATAATTCATCATAAATAAACCAATATGTATGAGTGATATCTGTTGTCGTACATAGCATACGAGTAAATATCGTATAGTAACTTTCTTAGAAGATTACCTTGTTTAAATAGCTATTAAGTTCCCTGAAAAGGGGGTTTGGCTTTATAATTTATGGTTCTACTTCCTTGATAATTAAGACTCAAATAATAAAGCAACTCGGATTGCACAGTTTGAAAAGAACCACAATGGAGTGCGTTTTCTAATTGACTTCTTTAAAGGGGCCCCTTGAAATCGTAAATAAGATGATCCATCGACATCCCTTGAAAACTTGATCTTCATCAATATCTACTTCCCATATAAAGAATTCCCCAAGGACTTACTTATAATGGACCAAACGAAAATATTATCATCGAGTAGTACAGCAATACTGCAGATTATTAATCTTTAGATTAATCCTTTAGGCAACAGATTCCTGGAGAAAACTGTTCATTGGTTTTACTAGGGTGTAAAGAAGTGCAAAATCTACCAAAAGATAAGATAACGTTAACATAAACCCGTTAGATACCCGACATCAACTACAAACATGAAGCTCTTGCAGGCTATTCTCTGTAAATAAGATTGTAAACCCTATCAGCAATCTTAAACCCCGGAAATCATTAGGTTTAGGTAAAAAAGGACACCCAAATGCAACATATTTTATCCATTCATCCGTATCTTCCGGGAAAGTAAAAATCTCTTCAACGAGTTTTCACCGAAAATAATAGTCAAAGTACTAAAAGCATAATAATAGTCAAAGTACTAAATTGAGCATGATTACGAAATGTGGTGTGAGAAATTAGGTCGTAATTCTGGCTGAATGGTTGTAATGACCAATTATGTTATGTTAAGTATGATTGCGAGATTGTTTTTCAAATTAATGGCCAGAATCTCAGATGAGGTAGCTCGGGAAATCTGCGATATTGCAGAATGGCTAAATTAAACTTAGAACACAGAAACGATGTCAGTAAAATAAAAGACCAGCGTAATTTGCCTGATCCTTAGAAAAGAGCATAGCAAAAGTTGACTGACTTATGCAGGGGAGAATATTTCCATATATCGGAGCCAATATTTATTTGCTTTTAATTAAAAAACTAAGCTTGGTTTTTTAACGCGTTTGCATGAATGGACCATAAATTATTTTGGTGTTTATGATTCAGGCGCAATAATTTTTAAAAATTTATGAATTATGTGAGAGCAATTTAAAAGCGTTAAATTGTCTGGGCAACTGCAGTTAGACAAAATTAATTTTTTTTGTTGTATTTGTTTTAATTTATTCTACAAACAACAGATTTAAGCGTATAATTTGGTAAAAGATACACGAGGTAACCAAACTACACACCCAAGTCCGTTGTTATCATAATAAGTTTGAATAACTACGGCGTTAGGAAGTAAATTGTTTGTTTAAATTTTGTATCTTAAGGTAAATCGAGTTCACAATCATCAGCTTGGCTACGAACTATTAACTTCTATTACCATATAACGGCAAAGCTTGTTTCTACAGACAGTAACAATACTTTTAATAACTGGCTTTCAGATAATTGTGTTAGATTTTGACAGGATAGTTGTCAATATGTAACCTTCATCTATGATTTTCTACGTATTCATTGAAAATTTTATCATTTCCGACAAACTATTATAGAGTCGCTCTGCATACTATTAAAGAATACCTCAAGTTCTAGATCTGGCTGTCAATGACACTTCACAAGTTGATGTCTCTTAGACCTTAAAAAATCGTCACAAGTCAAAAGCCTTTAAAGGTAAATGGTCATTATGAACACAGCACTCGAGCCAAAATCGGTCACACATTTTGAACAAAAATGAAACACCGTTTCCTTACATTTGAGACGAACTTTGGTAATTAAAATATACGCTGTTTTAATCGATAACATATTGCAATTTTTTGGGTGTAAAACTTTTTTGTTTTCTAACAGCAAAACTGATTTATTTGCGTTTTTCAGGTCTTTACTTACTTAAGTAGTCACTACAACCCTTGTATGCGTTAATTTTACACGTCAGTGGCGGGACCTACAGTTTAAAGTCGACTCCGAATGACAGATTTTTCGGAAAAATTTTTCATGGAAATTTTATTTTACTCTCAGAGTTTTTGCCAAAAATCTGCTGAGAGGAAGTCGCCGTTGAAATATTTTTTCTTATTTCATTATGTGCAAGATATTTGAACGGCAAACCACCCGCTAACCTAACCTAACCTAACTCATGAAAACGAAGACCTGCTAAATTGTTTGAAGTACTGAGACTATATTTTTACAATTTTTAATGAATGACTTATCTGATCTAGGGTTTGAAGGGTGGCCTTACGTCTAATAAGATAACACACTACTTACTAGACTTCGGTGATCTCAAAGTTCAGATAAACTTTGAACGCACTCTAACAAGAATTGTAATGGGATACGACGCCATTAGGTGTAATATAGTTTCGCAGACAAGCTTGGACTGCTCCACCCGTACGCTTCAAAGCATACGTCATCAGTTTTTGGTTGGCAGAGTCGGTTTCTTCCGGAGCTTGAGGTAGTTCAAACCGGCAGGATGATAACAACATGGCTTACTTTGGGTAACACAATGGGTTACCGAGTGAACTTGCCTATGAACGGCAAACCAACCGCTAACCTAACCTAACCTAACCTAACTCATAAAAACGAAGACCAGCTAAATTGTTTGAAGTACTGACACTATATTTTTACAATTTTTAATGAATGACTTACCTTTAATGGTTACTTATGTTTACAGCCGCATATTCGGGTTTCAATATATAAGAAGTCCCGAATAGTTCTAATCTAGTTTGCACGGTTGCAGACATGTTAATATGTCGCCCTTTTACTGGAAATAAAGAAAGAAAGAAAATTTATAAATCTCCTTGAGTATTAATAGACATGCTAAGGCAAATATGGTTCATGGAAGTAATTACTTTTACTTCGATTATACACACGATGTTTAAGACAGGTTTTACAAAATAAATCTCAAAATATCTCTCTCTAAAAGGGAGTCCAGTTTTTGAAAATAAAAATTATAAACAGCTTATCAATGTTTGCGTATTTTATCATGTATGATGGTTGGATGACCTTAAGCAAAGTATCCCAGAAAACTCAAACTAACATAGCCAGGTGCCTGCATACTTCTTTGAGAGCAAGCTAAACCAGTTAATTAACGAAAATATTTACATGGAAACAGATGAATATTGTTATCAGGATGCTGCAACACATACACTGAAACCCTCTGTAAACCTTATTATGCAAATGATATCAAGTCTACCGCATGTTATAAAAACTAAAGGTAAATTGATCCTCCGCAGGATATTAAATTCCTTAAACAACAACGACAACAACAACAACAACACCAAAAAAAAGGAGAAGAAAGACAATAAATCTGATGCTGATAATCTTCACAACACTAATCAGCACTTTTAACACGCAACACAAGAGACGAGAGACGAGAGTGAGAGAGATTTGTCCCAGCATCTTAGATCCCTTTTAAGAAAGCCACTAAAAAAGGAAATAATTGATGAAATCATTTGTCAAAGGGAAGGCAAAAAAAAATAACAACAAATTTCGCTACTCTGTTACGGTCAAAAGGGTTCATTTCATTGAACTTATACAATCAAAAGAGATCGTAATTGGGAAACGAATTCAGCAGTTAAAAATTTAACGGTCAGTTTAAAACCGGTTTTTCATAGATTTCCCCTGTTTTGTGATAGAAACCAGCTCTTATCCTAAAGATTACATTGTTAAAGGTTAAGCAAATGTCCTTCGGGCTATTTTTAAAGAACAACATACATACATGTGAGCATAAAATACAAGTTCCTTAAGATGTTAAACAAATGACTGGGGGGTTGTTACCTTTTATTGCTGATCTTTGCTACCATGGCCTTGTGTGCATGTATTAAAGATGCTTCCTTCTTTTATGAATCATTTTGGTGGCAAATGATGAACTTTCAACTTAAATTCTCTTTTAAAAAAAAATTTTTTTAGGGGAAAATCTTTACATTTCAGATTTCTTTCGTTGATAAATGATGGACAAATTAAGAAGAAAAAACATGTCGCGGAATGCTTAAGTTAATCGTTGTATTGTTGATCTTTGAATCTTTTATTGGCACGGGTGTTATAGTTTAAATGTCCAAAGCGTTTTTAAGGGTAAAAACAGACATTTTTTGAAGAAGTTTTTACTCGAATTAATGGCTGCCATAGGGTCACAACTATGCGTGGCCAATGAATGCATGAAAAATGCTGGAGTGTTAAAAAAGAAAACTTAAAAGATGAATAAAACAGGCAAAGATTTTGAAAGAACTTATCTAAGCCGTGAAATACTCCACAAGCTAAAATACCAAAAACTTACCAATTTTAATGCCACATTTTATAGCTTAAGCTTGAATAACTTTTTATCTCTACTGCCTAAAATTCAAAAATCTACTCTCATTTAGAGGATACTAATCAGGATTACTCCTTTTCATCTTACAAAAATCCTTTTGAACAGCTGAACTTCGTTGATTTGAAAATCAATATGAAATGTAAACCACAAATCCTTTAAGAAAACAAAACCGAACTGAATTGAATTGAACAGGACACCAAACATGTCAGTCAATCAAATTCATGATAGAAATGTCCCGTCAAATTCATTTACCAAAAAAGTCCAATCCAACTGACCGTTACAGTTTCTTTAAAAAAAAGTTACTAAAAAACGAAATCAAATCAACACACGATGGGAAAATAATTTCGTTTCGTTTCGTTTTTTCCATAACGAACCCATTATTAAAGTAAAGAAAAAGGATGCAAATGCTTTGTTAAAAGGATATGCAACATATGCTCTGTGCTCTAGATATTTAAAAAAGCAACAACAACAGCAGCAACAACAACAATAATTGGAAGAATATCTTAAGAATAACAAAAAAAAGCAATGGTCAGCGTGACCGAACAAAGGACAAAAATAAATACGAAAAATAACGAACGAAAAATAACGAACGAGACTATTGAAAAGAGGTCAGTGACTAAAAATATGTTGTTTTTTTCCGCAGGACATTCATTAACGAAATTAAGCAACAGAACACCGGGTGAATGCAAACACACACAAATAATAGATCAAGACTGGATTTTTTGGATTTCTTTTAACGGTCAGTTGAAATAATTTTCTATTGTTTTCAGAAAAAAATTTTTTTTTTTTATTTTCCTTAAAGAAACTAAGCCGTAGAATACCAAATTTGCATGTGTTGGTCGATCTGGTAGTTAGTTTTAAGAAAAATGTCTCATGTCCTGTTTTTTCTAATTTTATTTAAATTAAGCAGATTTTGTTTATGAACAAAAAATCTGTGTAACTGTTGTTCTTATCAAACAGAAAAAGGCGCAATTTCATCTTTCTAAATCATTTCAATTCTGCAGTTACTTTAACAGTTTCGTGACGAACCAAAAAAATCTTTGAAAGTCACCATTTTTCTGTGCAGCATTTATCATTGGCCAGTTGATAGTGTGTGCATGGATGGCATCACTCTACAGCCATTAATTTCAATTAATTTTTTTGTATAAAAATTTTATATTTTCACCCTTAAATTTAACACAATTTAAGTTGGTTTGCACCCCTTTCTGCAGTGCAAAGATCAACAGGGGAAATTAATCCAATTATTTTTGGGTGAATTTTTAGAGAAATTTTTTTTTACAATAATTTCTTATGATATTTATTAATAATTAATTTTAATTAAATGATTATAATTGATAACGTTAAATGGATCATATACTGTGATTAAGTGAGTTTAATTACTAATACAAAATCTAGATCAATATCCTTAACCAAACTGATGTTGCCTTCAAGACAAGATATTTTTTTTAATTAAAACAAATCTGGAAAAGCAAAATATTGGCGTATATACGTACGTAATTAGTCATTACAACCCTTTAGTCAAGATTACGACCTAGTTTCTGACACTACTTTAGGTTGTATGTGTTCATTCTATACATGAGTGGCGGGAACTACAGTTAATAGTCGCCTCCGAGCTATAAATTTTTGAGAAATTTTTCATCAGAAATCCGCTAAGAAGAAGCGCCTGAAGAAATATTTTTTCAAATTTCGTTTAGTTGAGATGTCTGACCTGGGCTTTGAACAGAAGCCACTTTAATATAAGCCAACACACCACCTACTGGATACGAACATCTCAAAAATAATTGGCGTGGTAGGTAGAAAGTAGAGAAGAGCAACCAAAGTGTCCAAGGAGTCGTATTACGGAAAAACTTCTTCATTATCTCCCAGCCCAATCCCCTGAGATGCGTAGAGTCTTTCTCAAAATGTTGGGATTTAGAGCTGAGTTTTTGATCCTAGGGGTACGTTACTATGTACCGTCATTGACATCAAGCTATCATGTATTTAAATTCCTGTTTATTAGGTTTTTCAAATTATCACTGGCACAGACAATACGTTCCCTAATAGCTAGCGCCTGCCTTTCAAAGAGCTTATTAATGTCCTGTTGTCGGAGACATAGCTGGATGTCCAGTACTACTCCAGATTTTCCAAATTATCACTTACCCAGACAATATGTTCCCCAATAGCACGCGCCTGCCTTTGAAAGAGCTTATTAAAGTCCTGTTGTCGGAGACATAGTTGCATGTCCAGTACTACTCCAGATTTTCCAAATTATCACTTACCCAGACAATATGTTCCCCAATAGCACGCGCCTGCCTTTGAAAGAGCTTATTAAGGTCCTGTTGTCGTAGACACAGCTGGATGTCTGGTTCAGCTTCAGATTTTTCAAATTATCACCTACCCAGACAATATGTCCCCTAATAGCAAGCGCCTGCCTTTGAAAGAGCTTATTAAGGTCCTGTTGTCGGAGACATAGCTGGATGTCTGGTTCTGCTCC